>NJFT01000180.1:0-83942 GCA_002221725.1 Scedosporium boydii
GGAGTAGTTGGAGGGCCAGTTGGAGGGCCAGTTGGAGGAGTAGCTGGAGGAGCAGTTGGAGGAGCCGTGGGAGGAGGAGTAGCTGGAGTAGCTGGAGGAGCGTCTGGAGGAGCGGCTGGAGGAGCGGCTGGAGGAGGGGAAGACCTGCCAGATCTGGGACTTGGAGAAATGATGGATATCGACGAGGACGAGCCAATGGCGGAACACCGGCAGCACGGACAACTCGGGCAACCCCAGCAAGAAGAAAACCACAGCCAGGGAGATTTCCCAACTGAGCAGGACATAAGAGCGCAACGGCAGCGCTTGCTTGACCTGGTAGGCGGGGATGTCCATCATCCAAGGGAAAAAAATGAGGAAGTCGCCGGGTGGAATCAAGAGCTTGTGGGTATCGAAGACCCTGCCTACAACCACCCCGGGCGGATATTTGCTACACCGAAACCGCAAGACATACATTGCCTCCGGCAGGAAGATGTACCACAGGGTGATCAACTCTTCGACGTACTCACCGAGGCACAGCTAGATGATGACCATGGTCTCCTGCGAGAACCCCCACGCTGTTTTGAGGGGACTGTGTTTGTCAAGGAACGGGGCGTCGACCCTGGGTCTATGCAACTGGCACAGAGAGACCCAGAGCCCACGATTCCATGGGTCCGTCAGGGGGAACCCTGGGCTACAGTGAGGGAGAGTGCCGTAAAGCTGTACCTCGAAACAGGGGGTCAAGACGCATATGAAATTTTGGCCACGAAACAAGCTTTTGATAATGTCCTCAGAGACATTCCTCGAGACAGAAGGCCGCCCGACCCGATCCCGGAGGGCGTTGAGCACCGTTGCTCAGAAGAGGGCGGAACAGAACGTTCTCCGATGAAGGAGATGAGAAAATGCGAGAACTTGCGTCATCCGGCCGACGCACCCCATTTAGTGTGTATAACATGCGACATGGGAAGCAAAGGGCTCATATGGGAGAAAGAGAAGTCGGGAGATGTTGAGGGGCTAGAGGCAAGGAACGCTTTATATACTCAGAACGCCGCCAACCTCATCCTCATGCGAGCATACTTTTGCCACAAGTGCGCCAGAATCTACAGTGAAAAACATGAAATGTGGCACGGGACGGGATACGACGTCTATGGTATCGATGATTCTGACGCTCTAGGCCTAGATCCCACCTGTGTCGATGAGTCGGGCACCCAGCGGGGAGGCTGGAGGGGGAAAGAAGCAAGAGCCATCACGGGGTGCAATTGCATGGAGAAACTCATGGAAGCCACTCTTTGCTTCTACCATCGCCAGTATCTTGTCCAGAGGATGGTTTCGCAGGCGAAATTGATGCGGCGTTGGAGATTCGACACTTTTGGCAAGCACATCTGCCCCATGTGCCAGAAGGAACCGGGAGCCGATGACCCGGATTCTCCGCCACCGCCAACAACCGACCAACCCATCATGTGGTGTTGTCTTCTGTGCGGCGGGATGGTGAAGGATCCTAACTCCGACAACACGGCTAAGCTTATTCCACTGACACCCGAAAAATATCAGCAGTGGTGGATTCATGAAAGTAAGGATTACGCTCCGCCGGGCTACGGGAGCGCCATGGCTCTTAGCTTTCCGCTTCCGTTTTGGCCGAGACAGGCTACCCCTGAGAGAGAAGATGTTGAAATGGGTTAAACTCGGTGCTCGTGTGGATCCGATTTCGCTCTCGCTAGTGATATCAGTCGCAGGCGGATGATGGTTGCCAACGGGAGACGAGGAGGGTTGGGGTTGGACAGGTCGTGTGTTTGGGGACAGTGTGCGAACGGGTCTCTTGGAAAAGAGTTAGTTCCAAGTATAGGGCGGAGGCATCCATCTCCAGCAGTAGTATATATAATCTTATACAGAAGAAGAACAGATTGAATAGATATCATGACTCCAGGTGAAAGAAATGTAGTCTGCATTTTTGGGCTACAGACCATAGCAGGAGAAATAGAGATAAGTTCAGAAAGTGGAATTGGACTGTGAACGGGGACGAATGAGAGAAGTGAATGGCAGAAAATCTGCCACCAGTCCTAGGTGATCCTCGCAGTATTGGGTGAGATAGATGCAATACGTATCAGCTTTGACAGAATCGCCTCAAATCGATCCAGCACAAACCCATCTATCAGATACTTAGAGTCTGTATAAGGCGGAGGATAGCATGCCATAGCATAGAAGCATCATTCACCGCCATGGCTAGGATGTTGTCTTGTGCTCTAGAATACTTCATATTCACATTCCTGTTGTATAGAATTGGTAAGCTTGAGGCTCAAACAATGGCCCTATTCAGGGAACAGACACTTTGACAGTGAGGAGGTAGGTCACAGCTCAATGGATGAAGATGGGAGAGGCCGACTTCAACAGAAACTGGTGGAACGTTGTCTGAAACATAGTCATTTTTGGTATCTCCAATCCGAGATTTTGAAGTATGCCTAAGCCCGCTGCCAAGGAGAGAAAAAGACAAAAAAATAAAGATAATAAAAGAGAAAAAGGAGAAAAAGAAACAAAGGAAAATACGGCAATGATGCCTAGCCTAGTAATGGCTGTCTCTGTGGGCCATTCCACCGCCCTCGGCTCCCCCTCACCTGGACGACGAAGGCCCAAACATGCATCTCCTGACATGCGCAAACATGGAACATATGTTGTAGCCGTAAGTCGCCTCCCCTTCATTATTCCCGCTCGTCGATTCACAGCCCGGTTTCTCGTTAATCTGCGTTGGTTTCCCAGTCTCGATCGCATGGCGGAACAGTCGACGTATAACCCTTTACATAAGTACGCACTTCGAGCAGCAGCCAGCCTCCTGCTCGCCGTTGTCAATGTCCATAGGCTTTGGTGGACCGTTGATGCCCGAGATTCCTCCGCTCCCGGTCGAATATCCTTGCATCTCGCGGTTGTACCTTCGGATTTCACGCACGAGGTCGTAAAACGCCTTATCAACATTGATCCTCGACTTCGCCGACGTTTCGATGAATTTGCAGTTGAAAGACCTGGCAAGCGACTCTCCATCTATAGCGGAAAAGAAACAAGCTTGGTTAGTACATGATCGGGACCCGGGTCCGGAGGCCACGAGCGAGCGGACGGTAACGCGAAGATGAATGTGGAATGACAGCCGAGGTCGATCACATACCTTGCCTGCTGACTTCTCGTTCACTCTCCAAATCGCACTTGTTCCCAACAACGACCATGGGGAAATAATCCTTGTCTTTCACCCTCAGTATCTGTTGCTGGAATAGGGTGATTTCCTCGAAACTCTGCTTCGACGTGATCGAGTAGACTAGTAAAAAGCCCTCGCCGGTTCGCATGTACTGTTCTCTCATCGCCGAATATTCCTCTTGTCCCGCAGTATCCAAGACGTCGAGAAGCGCGAGCTCGTCGTCGATGACGCATCGCTTGCGGTAGGAGTCTGCACGGAGGGGCCGAACCCGGGTTAGCTCGGAAACAACCCAATATCCCAACATATAACGCCCAATTCTTTTCCCTCTTTCTTTTTTGAAACGACAAAGCAAAAGCGGGTCAATAGCGGCGAGCTAGTACGGACCTTCGATTGTGGGATCGTATTCGTCGACGAAATGACTCTGGATTAGCTGAATGGTGAGGCAGGACTTGCCAACACCTCCACCCCCTACAACCACCAGCTTATATTCTCGGAGGAACTGCAGCCGGTTGTCTAAGTATCAGCTGTATTGATCTTTACCAATTGCCCGAGGGCCATGCTTTGGATTAGGGGAAAGAGAAAACGGCAATGGGCAACAAGCGTTGCTTCACAGACACACATACAACGGGCCTGAAGCCTTGAAAGGACGCGCGAGGGTAAAGATGCTAGGAGCATATCTGATTGATTTATACTAACCTTGGATGCCATTACGACGGCAGGTTATGTGATGAATTGAAAGACTACTCCCTGAAGTATCCCAAAGTCTCTGGTTGAGGCAACGAGGTGAGGTGTAAAGGGGAAGTAGAGATTAACTGGATGTGGCCCAGGCTGATCAGGGGAGAGGGAATGTTGAATGCGTTGAATGCGGGTCGGAGAGGAAACAGGCGCGCGATTAAGGTGGAAAGTGTCGTGTCCTGCTCTATAACGCCCACTCGGCTCGTGGCTCGCAAGAGGTGAAATGGGAACTGAACGGTTGTTGAAAGGGTCGAGGGGGTCGGTAAGAGTTTAGGCGATGTAGAAACTCAAAAGGAGCAGACTCGAACAGATAACCTCAACTGTATCCGTTGTTGACCGCTTAGTATTATTTCCTCGGATCTCTGGTGTTAAAAACGGTCTTGTGAAAGGGCGGCAAGGGATGGGGAAGGGAGAGAATAGAATGCGAAGTATGGACCAGAGCAGAGGCGGAGGTGAGGAAAGAATTGGGAGAGCGGGTTTGGTATGTCAAAACAAAAGCGGCAGGATAATAGGGGATCGAAGACAGTGTGTGTACGGAGTACATGCAGCTCGGGCTTGGTGCTGAGGTCTGAGGGACGGGGGAAGTACCCCATAGGTGGTAGGTGCGTCTAGGGGTGACTTTGATAGGTGAAATCTTGGAAGGTGGGGTGAAGGACGGAAGGGTGGAAGTGGAAAGAGTGGAAGGTGGGAAGGGGTGGAAGGGTGGAAGGGAAGGTGGAATGCGTGGAAAAGCTGTAGGAGGGAGGGGCGTGGATTGGGAGAAATTTAGTGTGTTACCAAGGCTCAAGTGCTGTGCTCCTTCCTGCCTCCTGCTTGGTACTGTACGAAGTACATGCTTCTTCGTGTAGTTATAGTGGAGCGAACTCCAGCAATTGAGAGATTGAACAATTCTGGTGGGTGTCCACCTTCCATCAGGTCGGTCAGGGAGACCCAGACCACCAATTGTACAGTACATGTTGAGGAGGACGGACGATGTACACCGCAGTTACATCGATCCCACAGTAACTGCTGCGAACAGGTTATGCTTGTCCATCCTAGATGGACCTACTAGTGGGCTACATACAAATTCGGCTCCTCACAGTTGAATTTGAGGTATCATAATATCATTTAGCTGGAGATCAACGAAGCGAGGGATACATCACATAAATCATTTACACAAGTCCAGCATCCATCATGTTAAGCTCCTGTATCGGTACATCTTCTAGGTCCGTCAACTAATACAACAATGCTCCCAATCTCAAAAAGAACATCGAAGTATTCGACTAGATTTGATGCCTTGGTTTCGATCTTCCACTGTTTCCTAACCTCGACTTCGAAGATATCAGTGAATATCGCTTCGGTCTGACGGGCGAGGACAGGATGCATGCCTGGTATCAACATGTCGGAGGAAGCGTCTTTCAAGATAGACAAGCCATTGCCTTGGACTTCACGATCAAGGTTAATGGAGCCCAGGTAAACTACAAGCACAGTTGATACTTGGCTCATTCCGTCATTTGCGGCGCACTGACAGGCCGTTGTCTAGACCCGTCCTCATGATTCATTGAGGCTGATGGGAAAGCTGGGCTTCGGTAGCGGCAAATCGAGAAATTCGGTGTCCCTGGACACACCAACGTCTTACAGAAGACTGTCTTCCTCGGGGTCTAGAGGCTGTCAAGAGATTCCAGCCGTTCTGATGCGACCGTGACTTTGGGGTAGTTTGCTTCGTACTTCGTACTGCACAGTCACAACCAGCGCACGAAGTTGGTGAACTTCTCAGCGTTCACGTTACACTCGCCAGGCAATCGATGGATGCAATGGTGCTAGGAGAATGGACGACAACGAAGTACTTCTCACACGCCTTGATACGCCAACAGTGGGCAATCTCCACATCCGAGAGAAACGATATCTTCCCAGGTGGTTAAAAATCTCCTACTTCGTAGATGAGAGGTATCATCGAAGGTGCCATCGACCACTATGGGGTCAATGCAAGTTGGCCTTGAAGTGGGTTCATGAACTCGCGCATACTACCAGCAGAGAACTCCCGAGCGAGGCATCTTTGGTTGATCGGGCGAACTATCACATTCTTCTTTATTACATGCAAGAAGCTGCTAAGGGGAGAATTCATCAATCAACTGTTAGTCGGTCTCTAGGAGAAACAAACATTTGATGTTGTTGCATAAGCAAGATAGAGGCCAAAATGGCTGTCGACACGAGCAAAGAGCTTCGGGCAGCATTTCTACACTAATTCCTCGGGCGGAGCCAGGCCACCAACCGTGCTTCGATATTCCTCATCGCCCAATATAACATCGCTGGCGGAGAGGGCCCTTTTTAATATCCACAGCAATTCCATACTAATTAGCTTCATATTAATGGCCAGTTTTCCTCGCTGGGAGACACATCAGGAGTCACCAAGAGGTACCAAGTCCAAGTATCCCGCTTCTCCTTCTTGTTTCTCTCGATTCAACCATGTTCTGCCATTTAAAGCTTCGAGCCGTCTCGTTTCGGTCATATCACAGCTTCCATATTGCGGTCCTGCCGCCAATTCTTCTGCATGTTGTCTGAAAACGGCAAGCTGCAACACCCCCTGGCTCTTCTTTATCTCTCTTCTTTCCTTCCTTTTTTTCGGGTTCTTTCCTTCCTTTATTTTTTTTGCCGACGAACCGAGAGCAATTGCGTCGGGACTCTTATCCAACACTATTTTCCTGTTTTGTGTCCTTGCAAAGGATCAATATTATGTCCGAAGCGGTTTTCCGAGCCTGGCAAATACCTCGTGCTTGTAAAAGAGCAGTGCCAGTGCTAGCTATTACTTTGTCAGACTGCTCGAAATGCTGCAGCGCCAGATATCACCTTAAAACCCCTGTCCTTGGCTGCAGCATGCATCCCGCAGCCATGCGGTTTTTAGGCGGCAGGCACGCTGCAAGGAGTCGTGAGAGCTGTGCGGAGTTCGATCTGCGGATACGGAGTACTTTGTGCTTTTAATGGAGGCGTTGACTCTTAAGTCTTGTGTCAGAATCCTGTCTCATTACTCGCTCTCACAGGCACACAAATTGGATCACTGCGGCGGCGTCTACGCCGGAAACCTCCAACAACGCATTAGAGGATCGGATTGGTCCCCGGAGCAAGCTGAGGAGCAAGAGGGATCGACCAATAATTGAAGACCGGTCACGAACCCTTCGTCTTACTCGCATCAAGATCTATTCTCAGGTCCGCAGTGCTGCAAATCCCAAGCGACTTGTACGTTGGTAGCAGGGACTCATTACGCTGATATACCTCAAAATATAGATAAAGATAGGAAAAAAGTCGTACTCACGTCACGTACGACGTAGTTGCTTCGTTGGTTCGTACTTCGTATACTTCAAAAGTTTCCTCCCTTCTGTTTCTAGAAAGGTTTAAGATCTTGTTCTCTCGCGCCAAGTCGCGTGGTTGTGCAGATCGTACCTCTCCCAGAATTCCTTAGCACCAAACCTTACCTTGCCTGTAGGGGGACCCTTCCACATGATAATTATTTATTTTCCCTTTCATCTTTTCTCAGGACCTCTCCGAGCTGAGGGTAGCAGCATGCCTGGGCTTGGTGGTTGATCGAGCCCCCAGTGGCCGCCGCAGGAGTAACATCACCTAAACGGAGCTCATCATGGACGGCCTGGTCCAATCACACCGCTATTCGCACAAAGTGCATTGGAGACCGAGAGGGACGGCAACAACAGGCGCGAGGTTTTCTTGCCCCCATGTCTCCCCGCGACCGCGACTCCTGCATGAAAAATGTAGCGGAAGTCTAAGTCTATCATGCCATTAGTCCATCCCATCACATCAGCCGGTCTCTTGAACCAAGGAAATGCTCGTTGTCGAAGCTTACGATTCGCCCGGATTGTAGATACTTCCTCTTCGCAGGCGGTTATTCCAGCAGCCAGCGGTTGATGAGGCTGGTCAGACCCCAGTCTCTGGCGCTCATTCGTTACTCTTTATTACCTTCTCTCCGACCCCCCGGCCTCTCCACACCGTCATCGCTGATCCTCTGAAACCTTTCTGATGCTCATAGACTACGACCGGATCGGGGAAGCGATCTGATCAATGTCACGCATGGCGCCTTTTAACTCTGACCCCCCTCCATTCAATGTTCAAGACCCCGCAGCCAAGGCTTCCATCCTCCCGTAATGAGGGTCATAGTGTAGATTCTCACAGATCACGATGAGGGACCCTCACAATATTGGCCCTTCCTAGCAGTTTTCCTAGTGGGCCTGGGCCCGATTTGGCGAATTAGACTTTTCCCTCGCATGATTTCCACGAAGCTCTCACCATGAATCCTTCTGCGAAGGAGTCACTAGTTCAGAGTAGCGTAGTCCTTACCGCTCAGCCAGGGCATCAACACATGAACCCTCATTTTTCACATACACCCACCTGTTGCGCCCTTTGAAACCCCAAGGGATAAAAGAGGGGGCCAGGGCCTCGGGTCAGACGGGTGGTTGCGATGATGTATTTACGCAAAGATCTTTTTTTATCATGCGCTCACTGCCTGTGCGCACCTCGCGCCGCCTATTCCTCGACAGAGACTCTGTCCGACCTAAGGGCCCGGGGAGAATGTGGAAAGAAGCCTTAGAATCTATGACGGTTGGCCGAAAGTACAAAGTAGCCGGAATTGAACGCTAGGACGGACGCGCTAGATGCCCAGAGCGCATGTTTCTACACTAAACTACCAAAAGATAACGATTATACTAAAGCCAATACTATCGGCGACCGCCGCGTTCAAGACATTATTGCTAGTTTTCAGTCCACGTATGGATCTTGACAAGAGTGTCTCTTGACTAGTGAGGCTCCGCTGAGGTAAATTTTACCTACCATTTTCATCCTGGTTGCGGAGAGCGTTTCGACAGCTGTTGTGTATGTACTTTGGGAAGGGATGCTGGCGGTTACCAGGACCTGGTCATGACGGAAAAAATGCAGCCGATGTCCTGAACCGCTTGCATGCATAACAGAAGAATCAGCTGCGCCTTGGCCTTCTTTGTTGAACCTACTCTTTGTTTTCGCCCGCCTTTTGGTAGAGTTTGATAGAGAAGCCCTTGTACAAAGGACTTTCGTTGATTGGTTTAGTAGGGCCCGTGGTACGGGCGAAGATATCGCCAGCGAGAGGTTGGCAGGCCATCTTTCTGTTCAAGAGAATGAAGAAGTTTTGCTTAACAAAGTACTCGTCAACTACTTCCTGCGCCCGCCCAGGATACCGAGAGAGCGGTTAGTCTACATAGTACGAAGGTACCCAATGTCGGGTTGTCTTGACTATTCAAGCCCTCAGTGGGCCTGGCTGGCCAAGTCATGTCCGCCTGACAAGTAGCAACGGAACCTTTCATCGACCCATCAAGTCGTGATTAGATCCGCCGAATGGATCTGGATCAATGGCTGTCTCTATCAGAGTCCCCCACTTTTGAAAAAGGCGCATACACTCGATTCTTCGCCTCTGGATCCCTTTCTTTGGAAGTTCTAAGTTTAGTCGGACCACATTCCAGGGAAAAGATACGAAGAAAACCGACATTCGGTGGGAGTCTAGATTGTTATAACGGTTACGATGTCACGAATCGACGACTCCAGTTCTCCGCATGGGTCCCCGTGGCTTCCGCCAGCTTAACGCCTCATGAGGCGAAACTGATACTTATAAAAGACCGTTGCAGCAAACTCCAAGGACTCCTGCGTGGGATGAATTGAAAGAATTCTCCGAATTACTTTGGTGATTATGAAAGTTACGTATTTGGCCCAAATTGATCTTCACGATGTCCAATTTTTCTCGTCCAGAGGTTGACAGCACGTGGGCTCCGTGGGTCAGGAACACCCCACGCAGGAACGGCTTTCTTAAAGCGCTCACCGAGCCCAGACGCTGGGATCGCCGCATTTCATCTTCTTATTTCCGTGTTAATATCACAACAATGTAGGGCTTGCAAAGAACCGCAAACCTAGCGTCCATCCAATAATGGTCCATACAACACAAGAGCCAAATATCGATATGGGGAGACTGTGAAAGTAAGAAGCTACAACATCGGAGAGGCCGAACATTATCTTCGTTCTCCTACGTTCCTCACGAAAGATCCGCGGTGTTCTTCTTCTGCTCAGCATCAAGCACATCCTCCGACTCGATCCTCTTGCCCTGCACATTCTCCTCCACCTCTGCGACCAAGCTCTCAAGGAAGTCCTTATCTCGGCCTACCAATGTTACCGTGTTGTGCGCCTCGCCCCATCGTGGATAACTGCCGACCTTAACGCCCTGTGGCTCTACCCTCGCGGCGAGAGTTGTTAGATAGTCCGCGACGAGACTTTCGGCTAGAGGAGTCGAGATGATGACTCGAAAGATGCCTTTGCCCTCGCCTGCGAGTCTCGGGAGGACGAAGGGGCTTAGTCCGTCAAGTAGTTTTTGGACTGGAGAGTAAACCGCATCAGTGTCATGTACTTCTTACGGGACCCCATTCAACTCAATGCCCCATGCTAGCCAGGGGAGGGGGAGGACCTACAAAGTTTGGGGACACCCGGAAGGATGTGAATGTTTCCGTTCACAACGGTAACTGGCACCCAGAGATCCTCATGAGGGAAGATGACCTGCTTGTCAACATCTCTCTTCTCATCAATGGGAAGCTGCACCATGCGCAATCTCGCCCTCTTAGCCGGCGTGTCATCCTCCCAGTTAAAGTTAGGCTGAGACGGGTGAGGGACGGAGATCTGCCGCATCCGCTCGTAGGCTTGTTGATGAAGACACAGGGGCAGGCCAAACGCCTTGCCGATGGATTGATATGTGATGTCGTCATGCCTGTAAACGGCAGTGAGCCATGCCTCTTGTTAATTGCTTACGGATAAAAAGCTAATGCTTCGCTGGATTGCGGCTTGGGGTGCATGCATACGTAGGTCCAATACCTCCACTGCCAACCGGTTAGCGAAGTGCAATTTCGTCAACCTCGACACCAGACATTCACAAGGAGCTGATGCAGAAAGCCTAGAGGAAACTTACCTGGTGACAACAAAGTCGTAATTGTCACTCATACGGCGGACAGCCTCAATAATCTCACTCTCATCGTCGGCAATGACCTCGACACGTTTTAGGTTCTATGCCTGTTAGACGAACGGTTTTCCACGAACAAAAAACACAGCGCCGAGTATGCCGGGCCACGGCCCTAATCTTCGTCCTCATCCCCAACTGCGCCATTGACCTGTCTAGCCCCTTGAATTCCGAGCGATATCGCTTACAATACCTAGTGAGAAGCACCATTTCGCCAAATACGCCGAATTGGTGTCGACCGTTTTCCCTCCCAGCACTTCATCCCCAATGATGAGGCATGCCGCGGTGTGAATTGCCCGCGCATTGCGCTCGTCAGCCGAGGCCATTCTGCGAGAGAGGATGCTGGAAGCTTGGTGACCGGTTCTGAGGAGGCTCGTAGGCGAAGTCGAGAGGTGTCTCGCAACCTGGGATAGTCGGGATATCATGAGGCGACGAGTCGGAATTCAGCAAATTGCGGGTTCGGCGGCGGGAGATGGAGTTGCAGTTGCAGCGTGTGAGCGGGCTTTGAGGTTTCCCGGGAGTGCTTCGGCAGTTTACGCGGTGGTCGTAATGTGCTAATGCCGACTGGGTGTGAGGCGAGAATTAGGAGCGAATTGGGGTGTCAGTGCCTGGATCGCCTGGCATTACCCTTTACTGGAAGGGTGATAGCTGGCGCCGTTTGATATCAGCATCAATCAAACCAACTGGTCTTGATTGATGAATCCCGACTCCTCCCTAGATTCCCCCTCAGACAGACTTCGTCTAAAGTATACGTGCACCCTTCTTTCTAGTCGGGAGGGGCTCGCTCACGGGACCTCTATTGTTCTGGAAACCTCAAATCGATCCAATTGAACAAAATTAGACAGCTAAAACGGCCTTGAGACGAGCCAGCGTTAATTATTAATAGACACATCCATCAATCCAATTGATGTCTTCGAAGTAGGCTTTCCAACAACAGCAACGTTGTGGGACGGCGACATGTTTGATAATCCCATCAAATAAGAAAATACACGTATTTCGGGGCGTTTCGTTCGATCACCATGCTCGTCGTCATTCGCTCACTTCGAAGATCTCAATACTTTGTTGGGCAGCATAAAAGTACGCTCTTGATATCTGAAGGTGAAGGCGGGTGGGGCATTCATTATCAAACATGACAATGAGCACGAGGCGATATTTCATCGGTGTCAGCTCGACAGCTCGAATCCTTCCTTCACATGTACATTATAGCACCTACACTTAAATTTGTCTTTGAGTGTTCCCTCCAACGCCGCCTTTTCTTACATCACCCCGAAGAGCGATCAAGATATACTTGGCAACGCCAACTAAATATCTCTACTTGATTCCGTTCAATCCGACTCCAACACAATAACAATGGTGCGCAACGACCCGTTTCCCCTGGGATGTGGGGACATTCAGGCCCTCACAATTGCGAAACTACCCCGCTAATATGACATTATGGTTCTTCGTCGCGTGTGACTTCACAGAGCTCCGAGGCGAGACTCTACACGTTCTCGCAAGAGACAAAGGACCATCTGCGCAAGTTCCGACTCGGAACTTCGCGTGCGAAAGATCCCCAAGCTGTGATTTGTATGTATGTCTTTTACATGGTCGGGTTAGCTTGCCGTCACCGCACGTTGCAAGCTCGAGGCTTTGCCAGTCGTCCGGGTCACGACGTATCAATCCGTAGAAGCATCTTGATTCTAACCCGTCGGGACTATTGCGTTTTCAGACTACATCGATAAATCGACACACGAGATCCGCCAAGACGAAGACAAGGTCGTCTACAAGTCCCTTGAAGAAATCGCCGACGATCTCCCTGACCACGCCCCACGATTCGTGCTGCTGAGCTACCCCCTGACCCTGGTATGCACTCCTCCCCGTCCTCAAGTCCCGTCTGCTACCCTCCTCCCCCCCTCGTTGCGTAAACTCGTGAATCATTACACCGCATATTTGCCTCCGTTACCCTCCGATGCACAACATCGTTCCATCCCTCACTTAACTTCGGTCTTGCCTCCTACAACGGAGTACGAAAACCCCTTGGAGGAGACACGCGGATTGCCGTCTTGCCGTAATGGAATGATAACCAAGGATCCAGAGTGCTGACCCCTGCTTGCCTTTTGTTTTCAATAGCCTTCCGGCCGCCTCTCGGTTCCCTACGTCCTGCTGTACTATCTGCCCATTACGTGCAATGCCGAGCTGAGAATGCTGTACGCCGGAGCCAAGGAGCTGATGCGCAATACGAGCGAAGCTGGCCGTGTGATCGATATCGAGAGCGCCGAAGACTTGGAGGAAATACCGGGAAAATTGTCCGTTGAGTAAAGGCTGAGTAGTCGGGGAAGAAGGAGAGCAGGAACACGAGAATATCGCAGTCATGGATGACATCCAAGTTTTTTTGTATGCGATGAAGCCTGATTTAGCATGCTTATCATGAATAATATCCTTGCGCCGCGCTTATCTATGCATGTTCTATGATCTTGAGAATATTGGGTATCCAAACCCGATGAATCGAGGATGGGGGGAAGAAAAAAAAAAAATGAAAATAAAAAAGCCGAATTTGTGAGAAGTTGGAAAGTGATTCAATCCTTCGGTAGCACCTCGTCAATCTTGAGTCCAAGTTGCTCCGCAACGCCCTTCACCACCTCCATGAATGCCGTACATGCCGGGCTGTCAGGGAAAGAGTCGAAATAGCTCTCTCCATAATCGCAGGCAATACCGATCCTAGGGTCTAGAGGGACCGCCCCGAGATACGGTATTCCCTGTTCCTCCGCCAACTTCTTCGCCCCTCCCGTCGTCGCCCTGAAGATACGGTTCACATGCTTGCAAGAGCGGCAGACGTAGCCACTCATATTTTCCGCCAGCCCAAGTATCCGGATGCCGGCCTTGCGACAAAAATCGATTTCCTTGCGTACGTCGAGTAGCGAAGTTTCCTGCGGGGTTGTGACTAGGACGGCGCCGTCGATACCGCTCTCCTTGAGGAATGTGTTGACGCTGAGATGTTCGTCGCTTGTACCTGGAGGCGTATCTACGAGAAGGAGGTCCATCTCGCCCCACTCCACGTCTTTCAGAAACTGCTTAATTAAACCGTTCTTCTTCGGTCCTCGCCAGATGATGGCGTCATCCTTGTTCGGTAGCATGAATTGGATGCTCATCACACCGAGGTTGTCCATCACCCATACGGGCGACCACCCCGTGGCGCTGATATGTATCGTCTCATTCTCGACTCCCATCATCTTTGGTATGCTCGGTCCACAGATATCTGTGTCCATAATGCCCACCGTGGTGTCCGGGTTCGTAGCGAACGCATGTCCCAGCAGACTGGTGAACGTGCTCTTTCCTACCCCGCCTTTCCCGCTCAGGACGAGAATCTTATGCTTCACGCCCTCGAGCCGCGCCGCTATGAGCGGAATCTCGGGGTCGGGACCCTTGGGAGCCGATGCGCATATCTTTTGGTTCGGACATCCGGCGCAGGAGTCGGCCGTGCCCGCTCGCTCGGATTCTGGACCCGGACAGTGTTCGGGCTCTGGCGCGACGAGCTGTGGCTTTTGCTTGAGGGGGTTGGAGAGTACGTCCTGTATCTCCTCTGCTGGAGATATGTCTAGTGCGGGCGCCATATCCGCTGCTTTTCTCGTGTAGTGTTTCGATGTTTGGAGAGTCTGGAAATGTCTCGGGTCAAGTGGCGAAGGTCGAGGTTGAGGGGGGGAAATCTAAAGGAGACCAAGCAAGAGATGACTGTTGATTAATAATGTCCATCGACACCAAACATCGCGCCTTCGGTTCATTTTCTCATAGTGAATATGCGAAGCTATTTTCTGATTTGGCGCCGTCGCTAAACGTAAATATTTTTTACATGTCTTACCTGCGCATGCATATTAATCTCCCTATTATTCCGGTCTCACGGTGAGAGTATGAAGCGCGGGCCAAGCTTCTGAGGATGGAATCAAGCGCATGGAAGCCCCGCCATGCCGACATCGGTCACGAAAACGAAAGGGTGGGATGGAAGATAATCTTGCGTTGACATTTCGCAGCTCGGGAAATAATGATTCCACGACTTTCATTCGCTTCAGAGTTTGGAATCTCTAACAGCTTTGCTGGTGAATTTTGAAGCCGAATTGGCCCTCATCTTCGTTCCTGGCGCTTTCACCAGCAAAAGCCAAAAATCGCCTGATAAGATTGATAAGAGTTACCCCACCATAAAAAATTCCTTCCCCACCATGCACTGAGCATTGAGTCCTCAAGGTACCACACCCGCCAGGGTCTTGAACTCTCAAAACAGCAACGGACTAACGCAAAATCGGATCCAGTTGAACTCTCAAGCGTCCTGATAAAGCACAAAAACAATGTCGCCTTCCTCCGATATCACGATCGCGAGCCTGCGGGAATCCCTCTGCTCCGAGGACACCCACCTCCCCGTCCGGTTTCGAGCCCTCTTCTCCCTCAAGCATCTCGCGAAGCACTCCGAAGGCCCCAAGGCCCTCGAGGCCATCGATGCCATCGCCGCCGCTCTCTCCTCGCCCTCCGCGCTTCTTAAGCATGAGCTAGCATACTGCCTCGGACAGACGGGGAACCTTGCGGCGGCCACGAGCCTCCGGGAAACCCTTGAGGACCTTCAGGAGGATCCTATGGTTCGTCATGAGGCGGCCGAGGCGCTTGGCGCTTTGGGAGACCAAGAGAGCCTTGATCTTCTGAGGAGGTTTAGAGATCGCGAAGGGGAATCCGTCGCCGTAAAGGAGACTTGTGAGATCGCTATTGACAGGATTGAGTGGGAGAACTCGGTGGAGCGCAAGGCCGAGAAGTTGAAGCAGAGGTCAGTGTATGGAGGCTTTGCAACTCTACAAGTTATATTCCCATTTTTTTTTTCTTCTTCTCTATTCCTTCTCTATTTTCCCCCCTGCCGTCTTATTACGCGAAAGCTGACCAGGGAAATACGGTTGCAGTGACTTTGCTTCCGTCGACCCCGCCCCGCCGCTACCCGAAACCGAAGAGTCTGTCGAACAACTTGGGAAGACCCTCATGGATACGTCTAAGCCTCTGTTCCTCCGGTATCGCGCCATGTTCGCTCTGAGGGACCTAGCATCCCCTCCCTCCCTCCCCACCGCCGTTCCTGCCGTAAAGGCCCTCGCCGAGGGTTTCAAGGATACTTCCGCGCTCTTCAGACACGAGATCGCATTTGTATTCGGCCAGCTATCTCACCCCGCATCTATCCCTGCGCTCACAGACGCCTTGAGCAATCTCAACGAAGCAAGTATGGTTCGACACGAAGCTGCCGAAGCTCTCGGGAGTCTCGGCGATGAGGAGGGTGTTGAGGATACTCTGAAGAAATTCCTTGATGACCCCGAGAGGGTTGTGCGTGAGAGCGTCATCGTTGCGCTAGATATGGCGGAGTATGAGAGGAGCAACGCTGTAGAGTACGCTTTGATACCAGAGACGACGCCGGCTTCCGCATGAGGGGTGTATGTGTAAGTGGGCGATTGTATGTTTTTGCGTTACGGAGCGTTATATTCGAATCAACAACTGGTAGATTAGTTGTCTTGGTTCCACCTGCGGGTTTTCGTTAGCCTCAACAAAAGTTATTCTATCTTTGCCGAAAAACGCAAGCACGTACTTGTGTCCACAGTCGCAGAAGAAGAGAACCGTGCTTCCCTCGTCGGCACTTCGGAGCTGTAGTGTTGTGTATCGGACCTCGCGGGCACCACACTTTGGGCACTTCTCCTCCGTCTTCGCCATAGTATCAACTTTATGCCTCTCGACGGCCTGAATCGAGGTGTGCAGCTTCTGTCGAAGTTGTGAAGGGAAATCGTTCGGTGTGGTCGACGATTCGGTCTTTATCTGCGCAATATCTGTCGCCCATGGCATGTTAGAGTAATCTACTCTTGTCTGGTTCTGGTAGCAAGAATGTAGATTTACCTTTGGACTCCAGTCCACAGCATTCACATTTCAAGATGTTCTTCTTACTACCCATGGATTCGGGAAGCAGGTTGCCGCAACCCACGCAAAAGACAATACCTCCGATTGCCGACATATTGGAATATTTAATTGGAAATTGTCAGAAAAAAAGTAGCCGCCGCAAACTAGAAAGTGATATTTTCCGCCTGTCTGAAAATAGTCTAAATCGGTTCTTGCTGCATAATTAATCTTGGGGATTGAAAAAAAATCCCACGACAATGGACCCGATAACGGAGTAACTGCGGCTAAACCGATAAGTTGTCGCAAGCCGTTGGTTGTAACGCACAGTCCCACTTATGCCTACCACGACCATCCCGACCGACGACAGGGCTCCCGATTCACTGCATCCCTTCGAGCTTCTATCGATACAACGCCATCTCCTCCTTCCTTCGGCGTTGGTATTCCTATCGAATACAAGTTGAATATCTCATCTGACCAGAGTCTCTCATTCGACCTACCATGACCTCGACGTGCGACCCGAAACACTCTCCAATGTGCTAAGCATCTCGACTCGACGAACGATCCTCCCGAATCTTTTCGAGACCGCTCGAAGGCGTGAGCTGGTCGCTTGAAGATGGCGAACGCCTATTCGGGGCAGAGAAATGGCCTCTCTGGTGGCCCAGGGGGCCATGATTCGAGGAACCAGCTGGCGCGACCATTTACGCTTCAGGAAGCTCTCCCATATTCTCCGCAGACCTCTATCCTACCCTTCACAACAGGTTTGTCCTCTCGCTTGTCGCATGCGTAAGACATTACTGGTTCATCACGTACTCACTTTTGTAGATCTCATACCCGACCCTATAATCGGCTCCGGCTCGCTCGGTGGTGGGCTAACCGACCTCTTCACACGCGACGAATTCGACAATGTGAATCGAAGCGGAGATGCGCAGTCGTCAAACAAGAAACACATCAAGCAGGTCGCCGATGTTCTGCTGCACGAGATAAAACCTAAAGAAAGAACAGATTAGTAAGTCGATAGGGAAGGTGCGATGATGGCTCTGCAATTAATTTCTAATTCTTGAAACAGCAAGTTCAAGCCGATCCCACGAGTGCCTGGTGTCATCGGTGCGGAGCGCAATGCAGCCGAGGGTTTATCTCCACTAGCCAGAGCCATCTTCGACCGTGTATCGAACCACTTCACTTATGCCAGACAAGACGCCAGTCCCTCCGTTATGAATGGTCGGCCACAATCGTCAAGTCGGAAGGCAAGCTCCTCCAAGTCCAAGGTCAAGGCAGAGACCCCGTCTGCGACACCCACAATCACGCCGAACAAAGCTGCGAATGCTCAATCCTTCAACCAAAATCGGGCCAAAATAGAAGTTGCTATACCTCTGAAGAAGCCGATCAATATCAATGATTACATTGAAATTGACGACCTGGGCGCTCCTTCCCAGCTGGAGCAACAACCAACCTCCATCGACCCTGCTAAACTGCAAGCAACCCCTCAACCGCAAACGCAGCTAGAGCCGACAATCTCTCACGTTCCCGATACCTCGACTGTCAACCCATCGGACCTGCAGATTCTCCCTCCCCCTCCTCCCATCACGACTATTAACCCCCCACCTACACCGACACCTATGGCCCCAAGCCAAAGCCCCATTCCAGCCAAGGTTGAGAAGCCCAGTATTACGGTAGAGCTCGGCGCCCCTATCCTTAACAAAGATGAATATATCGAGGTTCCTAACTCTCCAGATGCCCCGACCCATCTGTCTACCAAGAAGCGAAAGCGGGATTATGGGTTAGACGGCGAAGGCCTTATTGGGGCCAGTCTTGACCAGAGGCAACGCGCGGACGCCGCGTTACAGGACCTGATGAAGATTACACGCGAGGTTTTCGGCGCCGTTGGCTCCGCAATTTCCGGTGACGTCGGTGTCAGTCATTTGGTTGTTCTCAACGAATCTAATGAGCCTACTCTCACCGCATACATACACCAAAAAGCTCAGGCCGCTATCCAGAAAGTAATTGGCCTTGGTGTATACGACCAGGTGCCCATCGAGGACTTGGTACGGTACCAAAAGCTCAGTGAGGGTAGCATCAAAGATGTGGACGCACTAGAGCTCAAGATTGACGACACGTGGGGTGAACCGGAAATCGCGTCATGGGTACAACGCATTCCTGATATCGAGACTGCCCTGAAGGCGGCGCGGACTGCCCTCCGGATAATGTCTGGTGGAAGAGAAGATAAGCGACTTTATTCGGAAGAGACAATTCAGCAATGCATTGATCTCTTTAAGCGTATCATGGATGGTATCGTCGTTCCCATGGTTGAGCTTCGGAATTCCGGTCCACCTGGGGTTTTATTCAAGCTGCTGCTCCCTCATAAAAAAGCAATCGCGCCCATATTCACCAACAGCCAGCGGCTCTTTTCTTTGCTGGCTACTCTGGTCACGAATATTGAACTCTCCGAGTCGGTCATCAACACATTAGAGTTTTTGGCGACTCGCTTGATCTTTGTCGAAAATGCCCACTACGAGAAGGACTCGGTTATTGGTGTACAGAGGTTCGACGGGCTTCGGCTTGTGGCTATGGATGTCCTCTGCCAGATTTTCCTGATGAATCCAGGCCAGCGTCAGGGCATTTTCGACGAAATCTTAACATCTCTTGAAAAGCTCCCTGTCGGGAAGCAGAGCGCGCGGCACTTCAAGCTTGCTGACGGTGGTAGCATCCAGCCTGTTTCAGCCTTGATTATGAGGCTAGTTCAGTCCAGTGCTGGTAAAGTAGACGAGGCCAAAGAGCGAAGGCGGAGTGCGCTCCAGGATATGGACGAGGACGGGGAGGACAGTGACACACCAAAGAAGTCGACATCGGGCGGCCGAATAATGTACACTGTCAAGAGCGAAGAGGACGGTTGCGAGCAGTTCGATACTGCGGTGAAAGAACTCCAGGATGCGGTGACACCGTTGGTTGAAACCTCGAAGAGGAATGCCGGCTATGTGGTTGGCTTCATCGTTAATCGGGCCCTCAAATCGACCAAGTCTGGCGACACACCCTACCGGAACTTGCTTGACCTCTTCGTTGAGGACTTCACCACATGTCTTGACTCGCCGGACTGGCCTGGAGCGGAGCTATTACTTCGCTTCATGATGGTTCGAATGGTCCAGCTCTCAGAGGGTGAAAAGACCGCAGCTCCGGCCAAAAACATGGCTCTGGATGTTTTAGGCACTATGGGCGCCGCAATCTCCAGGTTACGATCGACTGTCCGCAAGGCTGCGAGTACGCTGGATGGCGGCGATTCGGATGATCTCGGACGTTTCCTCTCGGAGCTGGCTATGACTGCCCTAGAACAACGGGCTCGTGTTGAATATGCGGTTTCCTGGTCCGGCCCTTACCGCGTAGCTCTCGAGCATCTAGAGGAAAAATGCGCCAATGATCCCCATCTCCAGAGCGCCATATCTTTGGTAACTTGCGATTGGGCAAATAAAATCTGCACCGGGTACAATTCCCTGGAAGGCGATGATGAGGAGCGAGACAGGGAATTTGGACGGCTTGCTTATCGGCTTCGGATGATGCTTGACGATCGACAGTGGATGTCCAAGGAATACACCTTCAAGACGGTATCGGCGACTCATTCCAGGCTCGCGTATGCCGTTGTTCTTCTCCGATCCCAACTTTGCGAATCGTTTAACGCCATCTTGAACATTGTTCTGGGCGCAATGGCCAGCGACCAGGCTACGGTTCGAAGCAAGAGTTTAAAGAGCGTCAATCAAGTCTTGGAAACCGATCCTGCGATTCTGGATGGTGACTCCGTCGTCATTCATCTTATTCTTCAATGTGCGAGCGATTCTTCGCCGCAGGTCCGAGACTCGGCCTTGGGTCTGATCGGCAAATGCATGTCGATGCGACCACACCTCGAGGAACAGCTAACAGATCGGGTTGTCGACCGGTTTATGGATGCCGGTATTGGGGTTCGGAAGAGGGCGATGAAGCTTGCGCGAGATATTTATTTACGAAACAAGAACAGAGCTATCCGGGTGGCAATCGCGAGCGGCTTGCTGCTACGAGTGCAAGATCCGGATGAGAGTGTCAGGGACCTTGCTCGTCAAATGATCGAGGAGATTTGGTTTGCGCCATTTTACTATCATGCTGAGGACACGCCAGCCTTCCAGGCCTCCCTAACCGACCATGTGAGCCTCATGATTCAAGTGAGTAAGGCGGGACACGCATCGGCCGTTCTTGACAAGGTTCTCCAATCTGTACTAGGGCCACAGACCAAGCCAGCTGAAGGACCTTTTGCGGTATGCACGAAACTCGTGGCTACGATGTTCGAGCTTATCAACTCGCTCGACTCTGATGACCCTGCGGTTCCTTCAGGTCGGGACGCCCTCCAAGTTCTCATGACTTTCGCCAAGGCGGAGCCCAAGTTGTTCACCTTTGAGCAGATTAAGCTCTTGAAGCCTCACCTCTCGAATTTCACTACCATGGAAGACCTCCATGTATTTCGGGCGGCTGTTGTTATCTATCGGCGTGTCCTGCCTCAACTTCCTGCTGTGCACACACAATTTTTCATGGAGGTACGAACTCAGCTCCTTGCAAGCATTGCTAAGATCAGCAAAGTCCTCCTGGACGATGTTGTAGCCTGTGTGTGGATTGTCTGCGGCGTCCTCAATACTATCACTCCGCTGGCGCGGCTCTCACTTTCTAGTCTCGTGGGTATCCAGAAACTTCGTCAGGTACCGCTTAGCGCGCAGAATATTAAAGTATTCCAGCGTTACTCGATCATTGTCGGAATGATTGGCAAGCACTGCGATCTAGATAGCCAAGCCGACGTCTTCAAGGAGAGGTTTCCCAAATGGAAAGGGAAGAGCGTGCCCGGCTTGATGGTGGATTGCCTACTTCCTTTTGCAACTCCAGATCGTCCAGAGGATGCTCGGAAAGCTGCCCTTGATGCGGTGGGTCTAATTTGCCAGGCTTGGCCGCGCACGTACGTATCGCCGAACGTCTACACGACATTCCAGCAGGTGTTCGACGAGAAGATTCCTGCATTGGAGGATATGATTCTTTCGTCGTTCAAGGAATTCCTTCTCAATGAGGAGAGGCGTTCCGAGGCTGCAACAGCAGCTGCGGCCGCTGGTAATTCGGAAGGTGAAAAGAAACGCGAACTCACAGTTATGGGCGGCACAAACTATGATGATGTCGCGAGTGCCACTACACAGCGTTTCCTTAAGGAACTCACGCGCATCTCCCTCGCGACCCAAGATGACCACGCTTTCCTCGCCGTGGAGGTTCTTGGCAGCATCAACCGACAGGGCCTCGTTCATCCAAAAGAAACCGGTGTTACGCTTATTACTCTGCAAACATCATCTAACCCCAAGATATCCGAGCTCGCCTACCAGGAGTACAAATCTCTACACGAGAAGCATGAAACTGTTCTTGAAAGGGAGTACGCCAAGGCCGTCCAGTCTGCGTTTGCCTACCAACGGGATATCGCGAAGGACATGCGCGGGGCAACGACGAATCCTTTCCAATCGAAGCTTCACCTGTTGACGGAAATTCTGAAGATTAGCAAGTCAAGGAACCGGCAGAAGTTCCTAGAAAAGCTATGCCAGCAGGTAGACTTTGACACGACGAAGCTGGATGTCCGGCAGAACCCCCCATACCACGTGGCTTTCAGCAGGTTCATTATTGAGAACTTGGCATTCTTCGAGTACATGACCATCGGCGAAGTCCTGACTACCGTGACGGCCATGGAGAAAACTGTTACGGGCACAGGGACATCCATCGCGCACATTATAGAGACCGAGGTCTTCAATGTCCGCATGGATGTAGACCAGCCACCACCTCCACCAGCCGGTCAACAGCCTGGAGTAGGTGACCAAATCAATTGTGCGCCGCTGAAGCCAGCTCTTCCCAAGCTCAGCATCGACCAGAGGAAATTCCGTCAACTCACTTCTGGAGCCATAATATTACTTGCTCTGTGGGAGGCCCGGACATACCTACGACGTCTATACGGTCTAGGCACGCAACGGCGCGATCCCAAGGCGAAAGCTGCGGCTAAGGACATGGCCAAGTCTCCAGTCAAGGTCCAAGGCATTACCGGTGATAAATTCTGGGAAGAGGTCGCCTCCCACATGACTGGGCTTGATTCGCAGGAGAAAATGATAGAAAAATGCCGCGCTTTCGTCGATCTCCTTAATGTCGACCACGAGTTCAAGGTTGCCGACGAAGATGATGATATGGATGGGGACATGGCTGGGACGCCTAGTGAAGAGGAGGATGAAGGCGCACCCCCTGAAAGAGGCCGTAAGCGTAAGGGCACTGGGACGCCTGGCGGGAGGAAGAAGCGCGCTCGTTCCACATCGCGGCCGCGGCCGAGAGGTCGGCCGCGGAAGCAGAGTATGGATACTGATGCGGCTGGCGATGCGGACCAAAGCTGGTTTTAGACCTCGGGTCGAGGGAACTGTCTTCTCCCATATCGGGCCGCCCTTTCCTTAGGTGAGATGGTGCCTGGTGCGGATCTAGGACAGAAAGAGACATTTTGGTCTCATGGGCTTATATGATTTCGGTTGCTCATTATGATTTTCAACTTTGCTGGACCGTACCTCTTCTTTTTCTTTCCTTCTGTTTCACTGCTTTTGGGGTGAGAGCTAGATCTTCGTTCTTTGGACTCGGCATTTCAGTTCCTATCTGTCAGGCGTTTTGGGGATGGTTCAAGGGGTACATTGGCGGCATTTACTTCATTTTCTTTCCCCCATCATGGAAGGTGGGAGATATGGGTGTTTTTGAGCTCTTCCCTTTAGTGAAGAAGGGGATGATTTCTTTCTGCGTTTTAAAAACTAGGAACCCGGAAGGGGGAGCGGTTGAGGTTCGTCGCGCTTGATCTGCTTGCTATATTATTATTGTATTTTTAGACGAATACCATGAAGACCTCGAGGTTTCAATAGACCGCGACGATGGCTTTTACCAGCAATTCTGTGTTCCTCCTCTGGTGCTCTTTTTGTGCCATATTAGTGAGGCGGATTTCGTCTTGGAATACTCTTTTCACTTCACATAGATGACGATACTAATCTGGAAATCTCAAGCCTCCGTTGCTTCAGATATTAACAGCGTATCGATCATTAAAGAATTCCGCTACAAGATCCGCCAACAATCATCACCAAGTACATGTACATTATAAAAAAACTTTCCCACATCAAACCCCGTACTTCATACACTTCAATCGACTCACCCAGTCCGCCCACCAAGCCCAATCCCATCCTGCACACTCTTCCTCCTCAGCGCCGCAAGCCCCAACCCAATCGGCGGCGGTCCCGCCCCAGTCCTACTCGGACTCACCTCCCTCAACACGCCCGGCGGCAACCCCAACGTGGGAATATTCGCCTCGGGCACGACCTCCAACCAGCCCCCGGGGCCAAACACCGCCGGAGCGTTATGACTACTAGCAGAAGTAGGGTTGGCGGTGATGGGGCCGATGACGCGAGGCGTCTGGGCCGTCTGCGGGCCCTTCTCGAGAGTTTCCTTGTAAAACGCCTCGAGGCGAGTCGCGTCGCGGCAGAAGTGGTCGAGCTCGTCCTTGATGGCCTCCGGGTCGGCGGATTTGGTGATGGACGCTGTGGCGCCCGCGCCCATGTCCGCTCCTGCGGGCGTGGGGCGGATCAGCGGGGAGCTTACGTGGGAGGTGGCGGCTGCTTTGACGAGGGGGCTGGCGGGTGGGGCTATGGGCTCGGGAATGTAGCTTCCGATGGAGGACATCATCCTGTTTGTCGGTCTTTCAGGGGCGCTACTGCCACCGCCGCCACCGTTGCTGTTGTTTGTAGTAGTATTGGTGGATGCGTCCTTCATGTCCTTTTCGCGGTTGTAGATGCCGCGGTTGTTGCACAGGCTATTGTTCATGAGGAGGAAGTCTCCCTCGCTGGTGATCTCGGCAAGCAGCACGCCCGAGCGGTGGATGTACTGACAGTACTTGAAGTCCGGGTATCCCCACGAGTACCTCACGTCCACATTACTCGGGAAATTAGACGCAGATTCGTAGTCCAGCACAAAATCGAACTTGCGCAAGATAGCCTTTTGGTAGTAGAACTTGCAGGTGATCGCCTGGGACGGGTGCCCGGAGGGATCCGAGTACTCGTCAGGGCATTGCGTCGGCGGAGGCACCCCGAGCTTGACGAGGTACGGCCTCTTGAACGGGTTGATGTTCATGATGGTGCACGCCTCCTTGATGGGCACCTCGACGAGGCGCAGTCCGAATCCGGCGGCTTCTCGGGCCCAGCTCTCGACAGCGTCCTCGATGAGCTTGGCCGTGACGTTCATCCATTCGATCCTGATGTGGTAGCAGGCATCAGGGTTGTGGAGTCGGTCGTAGTGTAGATTGATCCTTTCCGGTCTGTACGAACGCTTCCAGCGATCAACATCGTACTTCATGACTTTGCTCAGCATCACCCGGGGCTTATCCCTCTGCTTCCCGCCAGCTATGGGCGTCATCAGCGGGGTCGATGCAGCGGATGCCGGTAAAGATTGAGGCTCGTCATGCATCGCTGTAGTCCTCGTCACCCGAGGCGAGTCCCGTATGGGTGTTTCTATGGCAGGCGTAGGCGGCGCAGTGTAATCTCTTCTTTTCGTGTTGAACCAGCTCGATGATACTGCCGGGGCCTTGGCGTACTCCTCGGAAATCTGGTAAAAATACTGACCATCGCGGAAGTCGTGGCGCTTTTCGACGTGCACAAATAGTCCGGAGCTCTTCTCCTTCCTTTCTTTACTACTACTACTATCCTTCTCCTTATCTTTCGCTTTTGAGCTCTCCTCATCGGACACCATGAGCATCTTACCCAGAGCTTCGGCCTCTTCTCGGCTTTCGAGATCTTCAAAGTTGTCAAGGAGCCAAGTAGTCATATCCGACCCGATGAAACAGTTATTATGGAGCCGCAAATGCCACCTTCGATTTTGCATCCTCACGCCACCGCTTTCAACTGGCTGCTGAATCGCCTCCGCGAGCGTTGCAATATTGAGGCTAGACCTGCGGAAACGCTCCCTTTGCGAGAGAAGTTGGCCTCTTCGGGGAACGCCCTCTAGGCCTTCAATAAGAGGGAGAGTCTCGAGCTCTGCGGCAATAACCACAGATGGATCTTCTGTCTTGAACACGATATCCAGCGGGTTAGGATCCCTACGCCGGCGCGGAGCCATCGACTGATACCGTCTCTCGGAAGGCGCCACGTATCGGTGCTTTTGCCAAAATTGAGCGAGGCGCCTGATGCCCTCGAGGCGAATCTCTTCTGGGCTGTCCTCTTCGTGGATCCTCGGCAGCAACGACGCTCGAAGCTCAACGGGGATGAGGACGAACCTTGCCCTCCAAAACCTTAAATTCTCCGTCATCTCATCCGTATGACCCGCCAGATACGAGTCGATGTAGTTCCAGTCCCTCTCCGGGCGGGGTGTGGCGAGGTCTAGCTCCCGGGTCCGGTAGATCGTGTCCAAGATAGTCCGAATTGCCGGTTTGTACATAGCCGGGGAAGCAGCGGAATGGGCCACCGTAGCCGGCGGTTTCCTTGAGTATATGTTGACCTCCACCTCTGAGCTATTCACGCATGAGAGCTGATGTATGGTATTGCCAACAGACATGAAGACGCTGGCGCCATCTTCCAACTTCTGATCGCGGGTGAATATGTCGGCAACCTTGAGGAGTTTCTGACCGAATGCCTTGGCGACGGCTGGACCGACAATCACCTGGAAACCCTGCGCAAGCCGCAAACTCACCAACTCCCTCAGGAAGTCTTCTCGACTCTTGGGCTCCTCAACCAGATCATCATCCTCATTCTGGGCTATGTTGTACGGTTTGCACTCGTAGTCCTTCTCGAATTGAGCTTTCGTGGGGAAGTACTCCGTAGTCAAGGGAACGGCAGCCGGGCAGCACAACGCCTTCCACTTCATCATCTTCATTTTGGAAGTTCGAGGGAAGACGTGTTGCCATCGACTGTATAGCATTGTATCATCGACTCTGTGCGTGTCCGGGTTAGAAGGGTTAAGGACGGTCAGCCACGGCAAGATGGCGGACGCAGGAGACAAGGTAGGTGGGAAGTCGGGTAGTGCACCAGCTCTGAGTTTGCTGTTGTACACTTTCTGCGCATCCTCAGCCCTGAGGACGCTAGAGAACTTGGCATCACGATCTTCATTTCTCCGGCTCTTACGCGCGAGGGGAGACGTCGTAGCTGCCCAGTCCGGCTTCTGTTGGGTGGCCGGTTCAGGTGGACCTGCGGTATGGCTCGTCTTTTTGATAATTGGGATGCTTGGCGTCGACGGCATTGCACCAACTGTCGACTCCATGGGAGCCCCCAAGAAAGCTTGTGCGGGGAATGGCGCAGGCCGCTTGCCGATCGACCGGGGAGACGCTGGCCTGCCCCTGAGCGACGGGTGATTACTAGTCGTTTGAGAGGACGCTGACGAGTGCAATTCGGGTCGTGACGAACTGCTAGACGCACTGACCGTTTCGATGTGCACCTCAGCTACGGACGCCTTTGGCGCGGCTATTCCAAATCCACGGTTGCCAAGACTGATGTGTCGCATGAGCTTCTGTGATTTCGTCGGCGAAGTTGGAGGTTGTGCAGGAGCAACCACTGGGGTTGTGCTGCTAACACCACTCGTACTCTTCGCCGGACTGAGGAGCGAGGTAGTGACCTTGGACTTCTCGCCCAGATTGACAGACAACTTGCGACTAGCTGCTTTCGACTTCGATGCGGCGGGTTTCCTCTCAGGCAGGGAAGTGCCGAAAAGCCCCGAGTCTTCCACCAGCTGACGGCGGGCACTATCATCTAACTCGCGACTGTTCCTGTGATGGTGGATAACACGCCGCGACGATGGGAGTTTGGCGCGGGAATTATCAAACTCTTGGAGCTGTTTCCAGATCGACCTCTCGCCAGGTTTGAGCATACGGTCCGGAACAAACTTGATGAACCCGTATACATGATCAAACAAAGTGTCAGGAGCGCGTTGAAGTGGAATATGTGCCACCTCATCCGTCCCAGTCTGGCGGGGGCGCTGCGTGCCGCCTCCTTCCGTGACTCCATTGGAAGGGAAAAAAGGGTCGGACATTAAGGGTACTGTCTCGATCTCATTCGTCTCCAGCACGCTGCGCATCTGCAAATCGTACATTCTGCATCGAATAGGGAAGTCTTCGTTGTTCTTTTCTTCGTGACCACCATCTGGGACAGATAGCGCGATGCCTTGGTAGGACAAGTTATCACCAGATGCACCAGATGTGCCAGTCCAATAAGACACATGAAGCCATTGGGGAACAGCGTAGCACCACTCATCAGCTTGGCGGTGCGTGGTAAAATAATCGGAGCGGTGGATCAAGTCTAGGCCCTTCGAAGGAGAGAATGATCCGCCAAATGATTGATAACTTCCAGCAATAGGTGTTCCCCCTTGTCTCGGCGTACTACTTCGACTATGAGGCCATCTTTCTTTCTCCATTTCCGCATAGTGCGGGTTGCGGTATTTAAAGAGTGGCACCGAATGGAGAGGAATTTTGGGGACGCAGATCAAGTCGATACCAATGCCGTTCCCAACGAGGGATTCGGTAGTTCTCCGTAAGGCTTCATAGTCAACTTCAAAAACACCAGGACCGGGGCTGATAACCACAATAGAGATTCCTGTCCTAACGAGATCCCGGTCGATGTAATCGTTCGCGAACTGTGATGAGGCAAGACTAATCGCCTCAAGAAAGTTCCCATACATTGCCAAGCATGGCTCAGACTTGACGTGGCTCGGCGGGATTATTTTGCCGCTCGAGTCTTTGGTGTGAGACACGAATGCGCTATCGGGTCGTTGGTGATGTAGACTTATATCGCGACGGAAAACGTTAAATTCCTTCTTCAGTTGCTTCAGGATGGTGGCCCACTCGATACTAGTCATTTCGTTGACTACAACGCGGTAAAAGTCCTTATACGGCCGCTTCATCCCCGACGGCTGGACGCCAGTATAATAGTCGCCGTCAGTAGCGGAAACGACTAGGTCGTCGCTGAGTCCGGTGTCGTATTCGACGCGGGCGAAGAGCACAATGGTAACCAGGTGTCTAACTTTCAGAAGGGCCCATTTCTTAAATACGGCAGGCAGAAAGCCATTGACGACCTTGTTGAACATGATCTCGCCGGATCCATCAGAGTCGAAATCCCACATCTCACGAGACATCTGTATGAAGAGAACATATCGAGCTGACTCGCTTCGAAAGATAGGCCGAGTGTTACGCGAAAAGAAAGCGGAATGAACCTTGTGACCGTCAACGAATACCGCTGTTACCTGGGCTTTGATGCTTCCCATAAACAGGATCGATTCTCCTTTATAAACGGTCCGCTCAGTGAGCTCCCCGACGGTCATTCGCCACATATCAGCTCTGGAGAGATATTGATCGCGAAAGCTCAGCTCCACATGGGATGCCTCGATTGCTGGGTTATTCTCGTCAACCTAGTTTTCAATAGTTAATACGACGCAGTGCCATTGTATATGATATCTGAGACAAGATGATGACGTACAGGAGCTAGGATGACGGGGGTCCCGCTCTTCATTCCAAAGTTGCCGGCGATGTGCTTAGCCACGTATACCTCGATATGAGGATGCCGCGTCTTTTGCTCCTTAGACATGTCCTTTGCATAAAATACATATCGGTGTTTGGAGAGGTCGCATTCCACCTCCCGAGCGGGCGCCGGCTTGCTGCCGCGTCCATGATCCGTGAACACCTGCTTGCTTTGGGGATTGGACGTCTTATCGGGTTCAGGCTTTAGCACAGATATCGATACAAGAGTGCCAGGCTTGATGTCGCCGCCAAGATGGTCCAAGTTCAACAGCACTTCATCGCGCGAGTAACTATCGTTCACAGTAACGGTACACTTTCGTTCGAGCTTTCGCTTGCGACAGGCGGCGGACTCGGTACGAGCTGTGGACTGAGTCGAGGCAGTATCTGGCGATCTAGGCGCGTCGGTCGAGCCACGATCTACACTTGCTCTGCTAAACTGTCGGATATGGGGAGTGCGTCCACTTCTCCGACCGGACGGGGTCGGGGGCGCATTGCGTGGCATAGGGATCTGAATCGAGGGTCGCACTTCGTTACGGAGGGGGGCTCGAGCTCTGAGCGACTAATAACACCATCCCGACTTCGATAGATTTGCCGATTGAGGCAGTCGAATGACTGAGAAATTGTATGGAGGCCCTGAATGGATCCCGGATCGGTATCTTATGTCATTGGTAATTTTGAACAAGTTGATCAACAGCACTAGATAGATACTGACATGGAGGCTGCGTTATTGTTAAGCTCACGAAGGTGCTTGACGTGAGGACGACAAGGTGATGGAGCGGCAGAATATCCCCACAACTCACCACCGCCTTCCGTATCTAGAGACGCCAAGACAACCCATTCGGAACAGGTCCCTGGATTGATGACTAAGCATTTCTTCTGCCTCAAATCCCCGTTGACACAAAATCCGGTCGGAGTTGCCAGCCTTCTTAACTCCGCCCCTCCATGAAGACGACACCAACCATCCACCACCATGTTATGGGCCTCAGAGCAGTCAGACTCATCTCCTAGGACATTCTCGGAGATTTGGACCGACAAAAGAGCCCGCATAGAGAATCACCCGGCCGCTCGCCTGCATGAGTCCATCCCGAGATCGGGCAAGAAGCTGGCCGGGATTGGGAAGTGCGAATGCCGGCTGCCGGGCTTACACAGCGTCACCAGCACCGGAATAATTCGAAGCGGCCCGTTCATCTGTGCGCCAGGAGTGCAGGCCGGGCAGATCGTCAACTTTCCCTCGCTTTCTGAGCGGATTCACAGAATTCGATGCGCCTCCGAATCCCGCATTGTTTTGAGTATTTCTTCCTAACTTTCGGGGCCGGCCCCCCTCCTCGTAAATCTTGTAATCTCGACTCTGTAAACTCGTCTCGTTATTGTAAAAAAAGCCGCTTCATTGAAATTCCATCCTTTCTTTTGTCGTTTGTCGTTTCACGGGAAACCCTGCTGCAGCCCACCCATCTGCTTCAAGATTGAACGGCCCAACATTCTTTCTAAGTAGTCAAAGCCGACATCCACATTCTGGTCATTGACGGACACGCCCCACTGGAGCAAGGAACATCTGCCTTTGACACGAGCGGTCAACCCTAGTCCAGCAGCCTGACCAGACCACATCTCACCGACTATCCCCTTCGATCTTTGAATAACTCTCCAGCTCCTTCCTGGAGTCTCACAGACGTTTCCTAACCGGACGGATACCAACATTGACAGCAAACTTTGGGAATACAACTCCGTACGGGTGTTCTCTTCCCGCCCTTGTCCTATCACCCAGGCTTGTTAGTTGTTACTCTTCTCCTGAGAGTTGCCCAACCTCATCGTCCTCCCTGAAGCAGATCAGGAAGGTGCACAGCATCCCTTCTGCCGCTCTATTTCCCTTTTCATTTCAACACTGTCCAACGTACGTGGACGAGCGTGAGAGCGGCCCGCATAACGCCTAATTTCTCCTCGTCTTCATTCCAGCGAGCCTACCAACCACGGGCCATTGCCGATCTATGGGAAAGACGGTCGACTCTTGAGTCCTGTCGGTTATATAACTCCTTTCACCGAACCCCGGTTCGACCTTGCTTGTCGCCCACTACTTCTATCGTTCCTCGATAGTCATCCAGGGCATCTATCCTTTGTCCACTTCCGTTTAATCGCAATCTACCCTCTTCCACAATCAGAGAGCCATCGGAGAACGCTCCCAAAATGGGCTTCCGCTTCCCCACCCTCACGAAGAAGCATAGGCTGAGTGTTACCATCGGGATATCGTTCAGCTTCTTCCTCTTGGAGCTGATATGTAAGTCTGCCTTTAGCAGCCCCCCCTCCCGAATAGAGTGAATCGTGCTAAGCTCTCTCTTCAGTTGGCATCAGGACCGGCTCACTAGCACTAATCGCCGATGCCTTCCATTATGTGAGTATACAATCTAAAACCGAGTTGAGATCTGCGAAAGTTAATGTACCTCTAGCTTAACGATCTTATCGGATTTGCCGTCGCGTTGGCTGCTATCCTGGTAAGGTGCCCCAACATATACAATACCTCTCCTTTGGAATAAATATCGTTCTAACATATATATTGAAACCATGTAGATCTCGGAACGCAGCACAACACCAAAGGCCTTTTCTTTCGGATGGCAACGTGGTCAGCTCCTTGGCGGTTTCTTCAACGGTGTCTTCCTTCTGGCCCTTGGTATCAGTATCTTCCTCCAGTCTATTGAGCGTTTCGTTGATCTGAAGGGTGAGTGGCTTCCGCATTAACCCCGGAAATGATAACTAGAAGGCTAACTCCGTTGGAAATAGAGGTCGAGGACCCCATGGACGTCTTGATCTTGGGCAGCGTTGGACTGTTCCTGAACATTATTTCCCTGCTGTTCCTTCATGGTAAGTGGGGGTTAAGAACCTGGCCTCTGCGGTGGCATCATTTTCTAACAGTGAGAATTGTAGACCATGATCATGGCCACGACCACGGGCACAGTCACGGCCACAGCCACAGTCATAGTCACGACCACACACATGCTCACGACGACGAACGCCTACCGGAAGGTACGGGTGTCGCATCCCACGACCATCACCATGGTAGCGACGATTCCGTAAGTCATTCCGTACTCTCCTGGATAGGCTCTTGAAGTATCTTCTAATCCCAACTCTCAAGGACGAACAATCAATCGAACGCCATACCGAGCACCGTCACGCCACCATTGACCTCAAAGGACCCGGCTACGATCTCGGTATGCTCGGCGTCGTCCTCCACGTCATCGGTGATGCCATCAACAACATCGGCGTCATGATTGCCGCTCTTGTCATCTGGAAGTCCAAGGACGACGCCCGATTCTATGCTGATCCCGCAGTGAGCTTGTTCATCGCCATCATGATATTCGCGTCAGCATTCCCTCTGGTCAAAAACTCTGGCTCCATCCTACTCCAAACTGCTCCCTTGGGCGTTAACATGGACGATATCCGACACGATCTCGAGAAGGTATGAGAATAGCGTCGTCGAGCTATAAATATCTTTCATAGATAAAACTAACCTCTTGTCCGGTAGATTCCCGGCATCGAATCCGTCCACGAACTCCATGTCTGGCGCCTCAATGAGCGCAAGGCCATCGCCTCAGTCCACGTCGTTGTCTCCGATGAAAGTGTCCCTAGCTTTATCAAGACCGCCAGGCACATCAACGAGTGTCTACATGCATACGGCATTCACTCTGCTACTCTGCAACCCGAACTCTCGAGCGCAAGCCAACCCACCCCGCCCGCGGTCCCCGATCAATCCCCAGACACGCAAGAAGGAGGCATTTCGTCGGCCATAGAGACGAGGGTTAGCAATGAGGACAAAGAGGGAAAGAGCATGGTGGTACAGAGGTCACCTTCGATAAAGGAGTGCCAGCTTATCTGCACGAAGCTTTGCGAAGGTTTAATGTGCTGCAATCTCACTCGATAAAGCCGTGGTGCCTTCGCGAGGGAGGTAGGGGTTGGGGTTAGCCAAGTCAACTGGCTCGCAACGAGATCGAGATTCCGTCAAGGGAAAAGCGTATTATAGACCTAATTTGCAAAGGAGCATCGTCAAGTTCTCCAAAAAGGTAACTCAACCAAAGCATCTTCACATGCAAGGAGTACCTAAGGAAGTGTGTTCAAGACAAACAAACAAACAAGAAACCCAAGAATATTGTTCACGAGAGCCCTCCTTGCCAGAGCCGAGCTAGCCATGTAAACGTACTTCTTCTCCACTATCATATGATTGAAATTGTAAATCCACAGCCTCTGCCGTGCTGTAGAAAAAGCAACGATATGAGACCCGACAGGCGATCAACCCCGCAACTCCGGCTACGCCGCCATAACGCCGGGCCCTGATAAGTAACGCTCTACCCAAGCTCCTATCCGCGAAGGAACAGACAATGCAGCGCCGTTTAAGACAGCTTCTGGTCCGAAGCAACGCCCTGTCTCGCAAAAAATAGCCGCAACAAGCTACCCCTTCGCTCGGAGCAGAGGGCGTACCTCAACAGGTCGTCAAGTTCAGCCCAACTCCTCTCCTGGAAACCGCATCAGGCACAGGGGTTAACAAGTCATGGGGTTTCTTCCTAAAACTGCCTCGCACACTACACTACACTCGCATAAACAGCTCAAGCTCACCCACTAGTCCCAAGGCCATGGTCGAGGGAGCTTGTTGGGCGAGCCCACCCTGAGTGGGGTGCACTAATGGCACTTACACCGCACTACTTTGCAGTGCAACCCTCTCGCGTGCCAACCGGCCTCGAGTCCAGGCCGCGTTTTCACCGCACAAAAAAAAAAAAAGCCGACGTCTGAAGTGGTGTACACTACACTATTACCTCGTCGCCTCTTGCTCTCGATTTCCGGGCTATTCCCGGGCGATTTCCGGTCCAGATTGAAGGTGGCTAATGCCCAAGGCAAACGAGAAACAGATCGTTGATGTATTTACCGAAAAGAGGAAAGGTCCCGCAGCGAGACCTCTTTTGTCGACCCGAAGCTGCGGGCGGCATCTTGCAACGTTGGGAGAGAAAACGTCATCCCGCGCGGAAGCCACCCTCTCCTTTCATCAATGAATAATGAGCATCAGGAACTCCTCTCTTCACCCCACTCTCTTTCCCCAGCTGCCCCTGCCCCTCCCCCAAACTTGAAATGGAGCCCAAGCAAGCAGGAAGTTTGCTTGTCCCTGCACGCCAACTCTCCGAAGTGTCGAGTGAGGAGAGGACCGACAGGGCACGCGGGGGATTGACATAGCGGAGTCCATATTGATTGGCGGCGCTGCGTTGGTGTGGTATTCCCTCTTTGCTGCGGACAAGGGGGGTTTTGCGTCGGCTTAGTTTTACAGTTTTTGCGTGCCGAGCGAAGCGAGTCAACTCACATGGACAAAGCCTTTAATGTTGTGGCGTCTTCGCACATACAGTAGCGTCCTGTGGTGTAAATCTGCACCCAACAACCTTGCTGCTGCACAGTCAACGTCTAGACGACGTGGGTATATCATATCTAAGACGAAAGAGCGAGATGACTCGTAATGAGGCCAACGAAGCTAACAAGGACAAGTGCATTCCTTCGTGCGGATCACTGCTCTACCGAGACCGAATCTGGACTTCGTATGAGTTTTAGTAAATTGAATCTCATGGCTAGTGGCATGCGGAAGGGAGAGAGCCTTCTATCTCATCGGACCGTTTCCGGTGTGCAGCGGAAAATCGGTAGAATTACTATCGGGGGGAAGACGGCCTATACGTAACGTACTACGCTCTCTGTTCGGGAAAACGTATTTTGTATGTTTTCGAGGTTTCGACCACTTTACCAGCCGGAAGTGTGGAGTGGATAGATGATACTCAGGGTGAGTGGGTTAGTGAAAGGGCCAGTCGTTTTCGAAAGTGTGATATGACCGGTCACATTACATCCCCCAGGATCCCTACCAAATCCTCCTGCTTCTCCATCATAAATGAAAGCTTCTTGGGATGTTTGAGTGGAAGGAACATGGGGTTAAGGAGCTTGTCTCGGTTAGTGTCGAGGAGAGAGGCAACAGCATGCGCGGAAAGACTCCGAAGCGAAGAGTTGGATGTGGATGATACTACCCAGCAGCCTCGAAGTTTGCTTCGTAGTAGTCACTCTATAAAAGAAGGGAAGAGAAGAAGATCGGGGCCGGCCGCTACTCCATTCTCCCGGCTACCCAGGCGAACGGTAGCGTCGTCTATATTGTAATATCACTTCGTATATAAATTGGCAAAATCCGGCCCTTCCCTCCAGCCCCCAACTTACAGCGTACAACCCACAACATACAATCAATGAGCCCCGCCCTTAGGATCCGGGAACGCGTCCCGATAGGTTGGTGGAAGAAACCAACACTCCGTGGTCAGGAAGAATCAGACTCAACTTGCGTGTTGCTCAGTGGTACGGATGGTTTCATCTTGAAGGAGTCGTTTAGCTTCGTAGTTGCTGGGTTTCTGACAGGTTTCATCCCATAAAAGGATCGGAAAACCTAAGGATTAGCATCTTAACATGAAGCGGCGTGATACGAGGAAGAGACGGAGGCCTGAGCTATGAGTGGCCTATAAACGAGAGTTCAATGTTGACAATATCCGAGGTCGTCTCGTTGAAGGCCACAATGGATCTCTTTGCTATTCATTTACTCCCATTTCTCGGGCCTTCTTCGTTGTACTACGATTCTTTACTAGCCGTTTGTCAAGTTCCATCAAGGCGGCCTTATAAACGAAAAAGGAAGGCAGCTGGTTTTTCGAGGTTCTTCTCTCGGTGCTATTAGGTGCGGGAAGGATCGAATTCCGCATAAATGATGGGGCACCCGAAGAACGAAATCCGTCTGATGACGTGGGTTTGCAATGTATGCAAAACCTGGGTCTGAGAGAACCCAGTCAGCGAACCATGAGATGAAGAGAGGAAGACTTTGCAAGGCGGAAAGGCTCCGAGGTGTGACCGTGTATTGCGCATTTAAGCCCAATGTTGCTCCGAGACTGTTGATACAATACAACGTCATTGACAGCGTCCGGAGACGTGGGTGGCAGCATTCCCACACCGAGATTTCTTGGCGCCGTAACACACTACACTGAAGCAAGGATGGCAGGGGTTCGAAACCGGAGTGGTGAAAAGGAATGATAACATTGAAGGGAGAGGAACAACAGGTTTACCGGGGATTCGAACATGACTTGAAGTTGAAGTTGCCCGTCTTGCTCTCATCGTATCCTTAAAAAAATCCCTTAATTTTGGGGGCTGCCGGCAAGTCAACATTATCACGACTGATCGACGTTAATCCGCCCAACCGGGAGTTGGCAGCCATGTGCTTCCCGGGACAAGGGATGGCCGCAAGTGTCTCAGCATTGGCATCTTAGCCTTGCGGGAGATGGCCTCAAGATGGGCAAGCTGCTGACTTCGTGGGAAAATGGCAACACCGACTTGGTCGAAGCTTCTTGTTCGGATGAAAATGGTGCATCGGTGCATTGTCAGGAGGATTGTCGTTTGTAGTCTGAGGTTTCGAGAGTTGCAAGTGCAACCAGGTCCTGCTTATTTTTAGTCGCCTGAAGTAAGCTTCGGTCGTCTTTGCCTCTTATCGCTAAGATCCCACTCCGGCAGGCGTGTAAGATTTCCATGCAAGATCGACTGAGTGCAGGTCGAGGGCTGCCAGACAGTTCCTAGGATCCCCCTACATTGAAATGAAGCTGCACGGTTACCTAAATCATGGCTATTAGCGGGACATCAACCTGTAATAATGACTGCCATCGCGTCTGGGGACTGGTTTACATGTAAGAGAAAGTTGAGACAGGGTTTAGAGCACCGACCTGGCGACTACCAAGCAGTCACCAGTGGAGCGGAGCAGACAACAGTGATCATATGCTAGCCAAACACATCGGGAGGACCATCGTCTCCCTCCATCATCAATTTGATGCGGACTTTTGGTCCTTGAACCCCTCAGCGCAAACCACGCTAAGATTATCACAGAGCAGTGGTGGGCCTGGATCGTGAGGGTCCATCGAGGCGAGGCCACTAGCCCCATCACCCACATCAATTGATCACCAACGAATGCTCAAAATTCATGACGCGGGGCTATATTGGGTGGCAACAACTTGATGCATGAGATACGTCGAAAGCTATGCGCGAGGGGTTTCATGTCGTGGTGCCTTTCGTGCATTTGTTTAGCTCAAGATCTACTAAGCTTCGAAGATGACCGACTTTGTACTACACTACTATGTATGTGTACGAGGTAATCGAGATGGGGCTTCCATCCTCATCAATTGATCACCGCTGTGAGATTGAGCGGTGCCGTAATGGATTGACTGATGATGGCTTGGGAACCCCGCGTCGACATGGCAATCTTTGCTCCACCAACTTGCGCAAAGAAGAAGAGTGAGTGGGAGCTACTGAGGCGAGAGACTCAGATCCATTTCGTTCAATGTTCTCGGCGGTTTGGCTGGCGGTGTGCGCGAGGAGTTGCATCAATTGGTGCATAACGTTCCGTGCTGTGGGTGGTTGCTTTTATACATCTCAATGCATGCATTCAGAGATTACTCACCGCATTTTCCTTCGTCCAGGGTTGCATGCTGATACCGGTGGTGATATTGATGGGGACATCAGCCCTAGGAAACCTATGGCTCAACCTTCTCCATTCATTGAACAACCACCATAAGTCTAAGAATTCCTGGGGTTGGACGTGTTGCCTCGCTATCGTTCTGACTCTTAGGCCTCTGAAGTGACTGCTGGCAAACATTGAGGCTATCAATTGATTGCTTCTTCGGCTGTCGTGATCGATTCGCGTCCGTTACGCCCACCAGGGCTCCCTCGCCACAAAACCCACTCAATTGCCAATCAATGACTAAATAGCGTGGGTTCTGCCTGTACGCTCTGGGATATGCGCAAGTTCATCAGCCTGGAGGCACTAGCCAGGCTGCCAGTTAAAGACGCGCAGACGGGGACTAGTGTAATAGACTACCCTCCATCGACACCAAGCACAATGGTTCTTTGGATCAAGTGATCCATCATCAATCCAACTGCTCCAGTGTTAGTGGGTCCGGGCCGTCACATTCTTCGAGTCTTTGCAAGGAGGGGGGAAGATCAATCCCGTGCAGTCGTATTTCACTTGCCCTGCCGCGGTTTTAGGGGTCCGTCTCCGGAGTAATTTTGGTTGGTCTCTCATTTCCACAAACCTCATCCCGAGGCCCTGGGGTGTCCGCGCTAGCAGTACGAAGCATCAAAGGTGCCGCATGTGCGTCGTCTCGTCTCGTCTCCCTGCCTGTCCTGTGTCAGTGTCCGCAGCAACGTCCACTCTGTGTGTAAATTTGCTTCGAACACAAAGGTATCCTCAGACTTGGAGTTTACGTCGTAGTGCTCGGTGCCAGCGCTGGCTGTCTCTGTTGCCACTCGCAACAGTGTTATTGGGGACTTGTAATCTACATTCAGACGAGAGGACGCTACCACTCCGCTGACTCCTTACTCCCTGTAAACGACTGGGCCTTCGCTCGACCGCCCGGTACTCCCGTTCGAAGAACGCTAGTGTCCTCAGTGGCTAGTGCAGACCCCCGATCTACTCGGAAAACGCGATCTTTGACGGCAAGTACATGTATGAAGTACATTGAACTGGTTGTATTGTTGGGCAACAACGTTGGTGTTAGGAACGGCCTGGCGCGACTTCTTTCAAGAACCTCCGGTTGATAAGTCCGGGTGATAAGGAAATCGCGATGTGGTGCATGGTAATTACTGAGTTACAGAATATTACATCATTGACGACGCGGACCGACTGCGAAGTACTCGCAAAGCCTCGCATCCAATTGTGGCCCTCGGGTCCTACAATGTGTGGTTCGACATGAACCACTCGTGTCGTCAACGCTCCACGTATTTCGTGCAAGGGCAGACGCCTGCTGAAGCAAAACCCACTTGCGTTCCGTGCCTCTCTCCACATTGCTCACTATTTCCCACATCAATTGCTGTCACCTGACGGGGTGACAGAAGCTCAGAGGCTCAGGAAGAAGCACAAGAATCAGCGAGTGGTACCTGTCGTAGCAGTTTCCTCCGCTGAATAGCACTTCCTCTCCCTTGAACCTTCCTCTTAACTTCTGTGTCTGACTCGTCGGACAAATTGAGCCACTGGTTGGGAAGGTGCTACCAAGAGAAACAGTTTCGGGGAAATGAACGCGGGCCATCTGGGGCTTTGAGAGCTCCAGGCGGGTGGCAGCTTCCCAGGACTCTGTGAGGCCTGGCCAGGCATCAATCGATTCTTCATCCCGTTCAACTTGCGGCCAGGCGATAACCCAAAATCCCCAAAGTTATAGGCTAGCCCCTCCTCCACACACCCCTGGTCGCAACCACTTCGCCCCCATCAAGGTTCATTCAGCTGGAAGCTTGGTCCCAATCTTTCTCAGACTTGCATTTGATCCCCATCATTCCCCCGTCCCTCCCCTCCCCCCATTGCCCCCCATCTCCATCCCCCATCCCGTTGGCGACCATCGGTTCTCTCCGGGCTTACTCTGCTGAATTTGTCCCGACCCAGCGATCTGGACCAGTCGCAACCGCTCCCACCCACTCCCTCAGCCTGGGCTTTATCACACCAGGACCAACCAAGCAAGCCCCAGTGCCGGCAGCAAGCAACTAGTTTCCATCTGATATTTCCCTACCAACCCGCCCGCCGGAACGTGCGCTTCTCTCTGCTTCGTACACACACTCACTCATCCTCTGTCATCCGCCGACCAACTTCACACCGATATTCCAACGTCGCACCATCCTTGCCCATCTCTGCCCTGCCACACACTTGCCTATCTCTGGCCCTATTCCAGGATCTTCGACTCTATTCATCGTTGCCGGAAATCCCGGCACCTAGTCCTGTCCTTTCGCGAATAGCCAGCGGAGAAACCAAGGGGCGAAATTAGTGGGGATCCAGAGTCTCATGCATTACCAGAGCCATTGATAATACTTGATCATCTCGCCCCAGGCCCCCTCGTTCTCCCACACCCGTCTCTACCACGGTTGACTCGCCTCCAAACATCACCTCTTGTCAAACAAGCCAACAGCCTGGATATATTGACGGCTCATTCATTCGCCTGACAGGCGGTGGATAGGTTCCTTCGCACTGCAACTCTGGCCCGAGAGTGGAATTGAAATCGTTCTTCCATCCTCCGTGTGTGACGGAAACGGGTGACAAGCCTCCCTTCCAGCCAGCCGTTCCTTGCGATTCTACTTACCCGCTTCTGACCTGGGGCGACTTTCCTCTCAACCTCCTCATCCTTTCCAGCATCGCGTAACGCCTGAATCTGGTAGGGACCAACTCATTCCATTTCATATCACTTTCCTCGTCACCGCGTCACATCTTGGGTTATCCGGAGCTTGTGGTGATTTGATACTCGTCACACTCCTCGTTCCGTAGCCTCCGAGCGCCCTCCGTCGCGTCCAGTTTCACCCAGCTTCCACGGATCCTTACTACCACAGCATCGGCTTCATTCATGGCACTATACCCCGGAGCTATGTCGTCTCTTTGCCTGGTCCATCCTTGAGGATGCTGCTACGCCGCAACATCATCCGGATTGCCTCTCGCATTTGAGAACTTGCAGTCCAGTTTTAATCTACAGGATGCCTTCTACTCCAGCCCCAGTCAGCATGCTGGGGAAGCTGTTCAGTATCGGTTCGGGCGCTCCTGGGGATGACCAGGATCCTCATTCAGCGCACCCATCCAAGCCCGTGGCTTTTCTCGACTCCGTCCAGGAGGACATTCACACCCGCAGCTTATTGTTTCCCGATACACATTCCCTTTACGTCCATCGCAATGACCAAGTCTTTCCTTTGTCGACAACCCCATCGTTGCCGGTAGCATCTATGACGAACGCATTTGACTACAATGGCGAACTTGATCTGGAAGCTCGTGATGTGCGGGTCCTGATCATGCAGGATGCCTTTTTTTCATCGAACGCCTCTCTTCTCTTCGACAGCCATCCTTGCCCCGTCCCCCCGTCTCCACCTCCTGCGGCCGTTCATGACCAGCGCCGAGCTCCGACATCTCCAAGGAAGTCGAGCATCGGACAATCATCTCGCCCCTTAGTTATCCAGCAGGATAATCCTCATCTCCGTCAAGGTGCATTCGACCGCCGAGGCGACCTCCAAGGCCGAGTCTACTCGTTTGCGGAAACCGATAGTCAACGAGCGGCTCGGGAGTACCGGGAAGAGCTGGCCACTTTTACGAGCTGCATCTTCGGCAGCTCTGAGCTTATGGCCTACAAAGGCACTTCCACCAAGGTCCATGTAGTGCCGACGGAGTCTAGGTTCGCTGATTACTCGACATCGTCCGTAACAGATGGCCGAGGTTCGGTCGGCCGAGCCAGCATGAGATCAAGCAGACTGGCACAGTCGTACTCATCCGAAATCATGTCGCCAACACACGCCCCCGCGTCGTTTGCTACCTCGCAGCTAGCCTTCCGTCCACCAGATCGAAGGAAGATTCTCATCACTCGACTCTTTCCCGTGGTTCTCCCCTCTGATAATGAGGCGAGTACAAGTCAAGGGCCAGCACCTAACGAGGGCCGCGGGGCCGAAGACGCTGCCTCTCAAAAGAGGAAGCCTGCTCAGCCGCGGCAAAAGCGGACTCCCATGTACGCTGTGGTTCTTGTAATCCAACTGCCAGCCTCATCTACATCGGTCCCCAAGTCAATGTTCCGAGGCTCCAGTTCATTGACCGACCAGGAGTCGTTCCCTTCCTCGTATAACTCGACTAGGCGCTCTGGATGGACAATGGTGGGCTCAGGAAACGATTCTTTGGACTCCTCGTTGCCGTTTGAGGGAGAAGACCAGATGGATTATATCACCCAGCATTGGGACATAATTATGAGAACTCTTACCCACCTCCAGTCCGTCGTCGCGACCACACTAGGGCGTTTACTGAAGCAGGTCGATCGGGCGTCTTCTGGGCCTTATCCCAGCGCACCACAGCACGTTGCCAGGCCATCTTCTCTTTCTTCCCGGAGGCCGGACGATCAGCAATACTCTAAGCCGCCAAAGACGAACTCGAAGATCATCACACTACAACCCAATGCTCTATCACAGGACCAGATTATTCACCAACATACACAAGTTGCGAGGATTCGGATCGTTACCGGATTGAAGGCTGCTAGAGTTGTCACTGGTCAAGGTCGTTGGGGCATATGGCGGGATGAAGCCAGGCTAGCTTCCCGAAGTTTCGGAACAGAGGACCAGCGCTTTCTTCTGACTTCTCTGACTGGGTTTTTAGCTACTCACACGGATTGGTTGCAGGCCCTGAGCCCTGCCTGGTGCCGGAAGCGGTTCCTACAGCAGCAGAAATCTGGTGATGGGGAAGACCTATCTGTTTCTGCTCGAACCATCATCGTATCGGAAGACAAAATGCTTGCGCGCCGATTCATTTTCCTTCTCTCTGCCTTTTTGCCGGCCCACCAGTCCGTGCCTGCCATTCACCCCCATCGTCCGAGTACTTCCACTTCGTTCGGACCGCTCTCGCAATCGCCGCCCTCCGTTATTGTCCCTATTGTAAGAGAAGAGTCTCTGCGTCGCAAGATGACTCGTCGATCGGGTCCGAGAAGAGTTTCCCACTCCCGAACCGTCAGTCAGAGTACGCGAGCTTCGATACCGACTCAACTCGCCCACCTCAGCATGGAAGGCCACCATGAGCGACGAAGCTCCGATGCCGCCTCCATCCGCACGACTAATATATCGATGCCTTATGGCGACTTCGCAAGTCAGAGGAGTGTAGCTGCTACCACCACGACCATTTCCTCGGATTCTACAGTCCCGCATTTCTCGACTGTGCACCGCACGGATAGCCGAAGGGGTGTTCGGCCGGGAAGCAGCAGCAGTGTTGCTGCGGATGATCTTAGACGCTCGCTTCAGAGGGGAGATAGCGTAGGACAGGCCAGCACGGCAAGCAACGAGTCCAGAAATCAGGGTCTGAAATGGGGAAGCGTCATTAGTGGGCTCTGGAGCGGAACTCGGAGACGAGACTCGACCAACACTCTGGGCGAAGGAGGATTTCGACCTCCAGCCAGTCCGGGGTTCGATATGCCCTCCCCATCGAAGCCATCGCAGTCGAGCATCGATAGGTCGAGTAGATCTAGAACAGTGGCGGAAATGGCGCAAGAACTTTCCCTTCCTGATCCGAGTATTCAGGATCACCAGAGACCAAGAGGTGACGAACCGGAGACTCCGCGTGGAACGCGGCTCGATCGCTCTACCGACAGCGGAGAGGCAACGGTTCAGCCTAGACGATGGCCAGAGCCTGGTGCAAGTTTCGAATCCACGGTAAAGACAACCATCAATCACGAGGACGGAGTGGTCGATGTCGATGTACCATTCCCGGATTTTCTCACGAATCCCCACTCCTTCGACACAGCCGTCAGCTCTCCTTCAAGCAGCGGCTATCTCTCGACTCCGGGATTAGGGACGGTCATGGATACCTTCGAACAGGCCTGTAGGCTTGCGTTGGAAGGCGACATGCCCTTGAACAGTGCTGGCTGGCTCCAGGCGTATCATCCAGACTTCGCCTTGCAGGCCATCCCACCAAACCGAAACCTCATCAAAGACGTGAAAGCCTCGCTGAAGGCAGAACCATCCCCACGCGTGATCCGCACTTCCGCAGACGACTCTGACAATAAATGGGTTGACGTTAGCAGCGCCATTATTGCGGATATGACCACCGGTAAAGTTACAAGAATCCGATACAGACGGCTGATTAAACCTAAGCAAACGATCCAGAGATCGCCCGGACCGGGGGGCGTTTATAGCGGCGCACCCCTAACACCTTCTATCCTCCCGTACGAAACTACGCTGGAGGAGGAGTTTATTGAGGATGAAATTACTGCTATCGATGATAACCTGGCCGACGCCGTTGAACGTGTGATCTCACATATCGGCGACGCAAGCAAGGCGGCATCTTCGAGCTCGTCGCGGTCGAATAGCAAAGCCCGCCGACCTAGTCGATCACCTCCATCCGAGGAAGCTGTCATCGATGACGCGCCAGGTACACCAACGGTTTCCACTGAAGTGCCCCGAAACGAATGCAGAACCGTGATCTTGTCTGCTCTTGCAGATATCATCCAAAACGTCTTAGAAAGGCGGAACGAGGAGCCCAAAGAGGGTATGGTTGAGGATGAAAGCGCAATTCGGAGTGCTGTGAGAAGCTGGTTGGAGAGCCTAGACTTGGGAAGTGAGTAGAGCCAAAGGAAATGGTGCTTTGCAACCACTGTCCTGCAGTCACTCTATCAGCAGTTTTCTCACTCTCTGCCCTCTCCCTCGATTACCATTTACCTCGCTGCTTGATTTTTGTATTCCTACCAATTGTTTGATTTTATTCCATTTCGAAGTTAGCGATGTTGACTTGATACCCATGGTCTAGCTTGCCTTATGTTTGCTATATATCATGTTTCCCTTTTCCACCCTCACTGCATTTCCTCTGTCCCCCCCTCCCCCTTTCCTTCCTCTTCGTTATTGAGGAGCTCAATTTTCAGATCCGGCATCTGCTGTCTCTTGAAAAGGGATAAACCTTATAGGTAGCACTCTTTGTGCCATCTCTCACTCAAATCCTTACAATTTCCTTTAACTTCCCTTTTTTTTAGTTTCCATATATTTCCCTCTCATTCTTTCTTTCCTTTTTTTTTTCCGTTTCCGCAGGGGAGGGGGTGCTTCCACTATTTCTTCTTTCATTATCTCTTAAGTCTACTTTTTCCTCATGGGTCGGGCAGGAGTACATTGAATAGACGGCTGGGATCTATACACGGGATTGTTGCAACTGATTTATACAGAGGGTACTCCTCGAGGATGTGTCAAGCATGGAGCATCTAGAACTTGTTTTCTTCCGAATACAAATCATACGTGTCTCTGAACTGTCACTAACTTCATTGCTGCATGTGAAAAACGATTGTTTCGTAGGCAGTCTTGGCTCAGCACCGTAGACGGAACTGCTACAGTAACTATATCCAACTCATGATACGCTATTCGTGGCTTCTCGCTTCTACTTCTTCTTCGCAGGTCTCGCGTTCTTCTGACGCCTCCTTTCCTTCTCCTTCCTCGCCTTCCTAATCCCATCAAGACCCTTAATCTCCCGCTTACTTCCCCCGCCATCCTTAAACCTACCAATCCTCTTCTCCCGTGCCTCTTCAACCCTCTTCTTCCGCACCTCATAATCGTCACGATACTTGTCCGCCTCCTTGGGCGCCTTCTCCTGCCTGTGCTTAAACCTCCTCCCATCACTACCACCACCCGAATTAGCATCCCCAACCCCACGAACAAGACTCGTCCTCTCCGCATCGCCAACCCTCGGTAGCCCCGCAAGCCTATGCGCCTTCTTCCACTTCTCGAACCGCCCGCTCTGGAAACTAGCAGCAATCTTTACGCCGCTCTCGCCGACAATCATGCGCGCGCCCTTGGATCCGTCGGAGTCGTTGAGCCGCGAGACGTACTTCTTGCTCTTCTTGTCCCAGCGCATCATGCCGCGGCGGGCGGGCACGCCGAACGACTTGGCCGTCTCGTCGTTGGTGAGGTCCATGGCCGCGTCGCGGGCGGCGAGGACGAAGTTGGCGCCGTTGCTGTTGCCGGGGCCGTTGATCTGGGATCCCGAGTGCACGCCGTAGGCGCGTTCGGCGTCCATGTTTGTGGTGCGGGGGCGGTAGGACATGAAGATTTCGGGGTCTTGGAAGGAGGTCGTTTGGGAGCGGTTTTTCTTTTCTTGTTTGGAGGTGGAGATTGTTACCTCAAGGTCGTCTGAGGAGTCGGAGTTGTAGCCCGTCGCGGCGGGGGCTTCGTCTTCTTCCGAGTCGTCGTCCTTCTCGTCCACGTCCATTTCTTCGCCATCGTCGTCTTTGTCGCCTTCGTCCACGTCTTCCTTCTCCTCCTTCTTCGACCTGCGAGGTCCCGCCCTCTTCCTCATTTGTCTCATGACCTCAGCGGCTTCGTTGCTAACAGATTTAGCTCCTCGTCCAATCTCAAATATAGTCTCGGACGGCTTGAACGAGCTAATGGAGGCGAGCATTTTCGAGTACGCCTCCTCGTCGGGCCTGATTCCGAACTTCATGTTCAGCTGGGACCACGCCTCAGAACCGACAAGTTCACGCGCTCGCTTCGCGCTCTCGCTGGCCGCCGAATTCCTCGTCTTCATGTAGAGCTTCTCCGCCTTGTCGGCAACGCGGCGGATCGACGCCATATCGACACTTTCCCTAAGGACCTTGTCGAGCCATTCAACGTGTTGCTCCATATCAGCTCGAGGCAACGCGCCGACAACTACGTCCTGAGTGAAAGATGCCGACGCGTCCTGGCCGACGACGAGTTTCCTGCCGAGGAAGAGCTGCAGATCGACGAGATAAGGGGCGTCGAGGTCCCTCACAAGACTGTAACTCCAACCTTGCTGGCCCGCACGAGCAGTTCGGCCGACGCGGTGGACGAAAATCTTGGGCTGGGGAGGGAAATCGTAGTTGATGACGTTTTGCAAAACGGGAATGTCGATACCACGGGCAGCGACGTCGGTGACGACGAGGATATTGGTCCGTCCGCGGCGGAAATCCTCGACCTGGATCCGGCGGGCCTCCTGGTCGAGGGATCCGAAAACGAAGGAGACGGCGAAACCGGCGTGTTCGAGGAGGTTCGCGAGGTATTCGACGCGGTGCTTCGTGGCGGCAAATACGATGGTGGAGTGCTCTGTCGGTTTGCCCGAGCCGCCCTGGTCTCCGCCGCGCTTCCGTTTCTTCGAGGGACCCATCTCGAAGCCTCTTACACCCTCGGGGAGACCTAGTGGCATTTTAATCACGTCGTGTAGTATGTAGAGTAGCGCACCCTCCTTGTCGGCCGCTTTGATCGAGAAGAAGGCGTTGTGAAGATCTGGTGAGATCTTGGTTTCCGCGTCGAGACGCACGAGCTCGGGATCTTGAAGACCAGCATGAGCGAATTCCACAAGCGAGGCGGGCAGGGTTGCGGAGAAGAGTAGCGTCTGGCGAGAGGGAGGGAGAGCGTGCAGAATCTCGGTAAGCTGTGTAGCAAAACCCATTTCGAACAGTCGATCGGCTTCGTCGAAGACGACATACTTGACGGACGACAGATCCAGTCCCATCTCGACTTTGAGGTGGAGGAAACGACCGGGGGTAGCGATGACAATATCGGGATTCGTCGTCATGAGGCCGAACTGCTCTTCCAGGCTATCACCACCAACGAGTAGCACCGTCTTGAGATCCGTTCCGCGACCGAGTTCCTTGACAACCTTCAAGGTCTGGATAGCGAGTTCTCGAGACGGAGACATGATCAATGCACGGGCACCGACTTTGACGCTATGGGATTTCAACCGCTCGATCATGGGGATAACAAAGGCGGCGGTCTTTCCGGAACCGGTCCTGGCCATGCCGACGACATCTTTCCGCGAGAGGATTAGGGGTATCGTTTTACGTTGGATCGGAGTGGGTACTGTAAAGCCTTTTCTCGCAATCGCTCGTAGGATGTTTCCATTGAGACCTGGACATAAGTAAGAGTTAGATGCATGCGCCCAGTGAAAGTCGGAGAATTCGTAAAGAGATGAGGATGATTTCGTACCCATAGCCTGGAAACCGCCTCCCTTCTTCACCGACTTTCCCTTCAAATTCGAAGCCTTCCGGAAGGAAGCGGCCTGTTGCAACGCAATGAAAGCCTCGTCATCGTCGTCAGATCCATCTCCCCCGTTGAAGATTCCGTCCGCATCGAAGCCGAAGCCATCCTGCTCGGCGGATTTGTCCAGCTTCAGCGAATCATCAAGATCCTCGGTAAAAAGCGCGCCGCCAATATCGACTTCATTCTCCGAAAGGGCCGGAGAGGCAGCTCGCCGGACCATTTTTGACGTTTAGGGAGGCGATCAAGTCTGTCGGTGAGTTGACTTGTTGCCAGTGAATGAATGTGGTGGTGGTGGGGGGGAAGGTTTGCAATTGTTCCAGCCAATTTTTTTTTTTTTTCTTAGCTGCAGCGTTGCCTCGTTATCGATAAGAACCAATGTTCCACGTCTCACCGCCCTGCCCCACTTCTCCAATGCCGCCTCAAGCTTCAGATTCCCCAACGTCCACTCATTCTCACTCTCACTCTTCAACCGCCTGCATCTCAACTGTCCAAGATTCCAAGACAGCATCAAATCGCTCTTTATCCATTCGCTTTCCCGCTCTCACGCAGACTTTCCACTCGCCTCAAAATCCGGAAAGAGAGTCTCATTTCCGAAACAATCGTCCTCATTCAACTGGCCTAAAAGCAATCGCCGCCATGGGTGAAGAAGAAAAGGATGCCCTCGACGCTCTCGAGTCCGAGGCCAAGGAGTGGGAAAAGGATGCCGAAATCGAGCGAATCCTAAACGCATTCAGGCTAGACGCGTATGGCCCCCCCTCCCCCCTTCCCAATTGCCGCCCATACTCACCAGGCTCTCGTCGAAAGCTAACCCCCAAAACAGCTACGCAGTCCTCGACCTCAACCCAGGCGTCCCCGAATCCGACATAAAAGTAACCTATCGCAAAAAATCCCTCCTAATCCACCCCGACAAAACCCGCAACCCCCGCGCGCCCGACGCCTTCGACCGCCTCCGCAAAGCCCAAACGGAACTCATGGACGAAAAGCACCGCGCCCGCCTCGACGAATCGATCGCCGACGCGCGAATGCTCCTGATCCGCGAGAACAAGTGGACGGTGGACAGCGAGGAGCTCAAGACGCCCGAGTTCGCCAAGATGTGGCGGGCTAAAGCGCGCGAGGTGCTCATCGAGGACGAGCACAGGCGGAGGAGGCTCATGAAGGCCATGATGCAGGAGGAGGGTAGGGAGCAGAAGAGGCAGGAGGAGGAGGTGGAGGAGAGGAAGAGGAAGAGGCAGCATGAGCAGGATTGGGAGGCGACGAGGGATCAGAGGATTGATAGCTGGAGACAGTTTCAGAAGGGAAAGTCGGGTGGGGAGAAGAAGAAGAAGAAGATGAAGCCGATTGGGTAGATAATTGGAGTTTTCGGTCTGTTGGGATTGGAGGGCGGCGGTTGTGGGTGTGTAAATTTACGGACGGATTGGTACGGGATGGACATGACGGCTCTTATCAAGCAAGGTACGACTTTACGCTATAATACGGATTTACATTTTAAGATTCCTTTTGCGAGTATGGTGCAATGTCGCCTAGTTCCAAATGCATGTCTTTTGTTCTATCCACATAGCATCGCGCTCCTATTTAAAGTGCAATCCGTAACTTTTGTTTTCAAGACCCAGCTCCTCACCCTATACCCATGCAACAACATCCCGTAAACCAAAATTCATGTCGGCCCGTATCTTCCATATTTTCCATATCCTCTATCCCCTGGCAGAAGGATCAGGACGGTCGGTGCTTCTTCTTATATTGCACGAAGCGCTCGAGGTTCATGACGACCTCTTCCGCCCTATCCCGCAACTCCTTCAATCTCGGCTCGTTCTTATGGATACCCTTTAGCATCTTCCTCGTCTTCGGGAGAGCTTCCTCCAAGTGTTTTAGGAAGTTATCCTTCCAAAACACTTCGTCGCAAGCCAACTCCTCATCTCCATAGATATCAAAGGCCTGATTAAGCGCCTCGACCACCTCCGCAGGCGCAGTCTCGGGAAGGGAAGAGATGGTGGTGAGGAGGAACGCGCCAATATCGCGATTGAGGGGTAGAGGCGCAGGATCGCGGGCGAGCTGGCCGAGCGCGCCGATGCACTTGACTCCAAGGCTCTGGAACGGGTCCTGGGTATCAGTGGGAGAAGATTGTCCGTTCTCAACCGCGCTGGCCATCTTCTTCGTCGCTTGATATAGCGAGATGAACTTCTGGTGTTGACCCTCTCCTAGGGGTAGTTTACCACCCAAGGCTTTGGCGACCGCCCAGGCTAAGCTCGTAACTTCGGTAGCGAGGTCGAGGTCGTTCGTGTCGGAGTCGAGGGTTTCGTTGACGACTCGGTCCCAGATTTCCTTGGCGTGGGGAGCCCAGACCTTGAACAGACCCTCGCTCTGGCCCTCAGCGAACTCCACACAGGCGAGAGACCAGGAGAGGTTGTTGAGGACGGATACTGCGTGGACTTGGATTTCGGGGGAGGGATGAGACTGCGAGGAGGGGCTTGCGAGCCTGAGGACTTGGGGGAAGGCCTTGTCGAGGAAGCTAACCAGGGTAGGAAGGTCGTCGATTCCAGAGTCCTCTTCGTCCGCTCCAGTCACCAGGTCCATATCCTCCGCCATCTCGTCATCGTCCATCTCGCTGTCGGACTCATCCATGTCTGAGGGTATATCATCATCGTCGTCCATGACGTCATCTCCCATCTCCTCGTCTTCCTGTGCACCACGATGACCGCGGGGTTTGCCCCTGCCCCTGCCCTTACCCTTACTCGGGCCAGCCAATTTTCCGCCCGTCAAAGTATCTTGCACCCCACTCGCAATGGAAGCCAGTATCTCCAACGCCAACGAAGCAATTTCGTCAGGCGCAACCCATTCCCCGGCTTGGTTGGCGGCATTTCCTGGCTTATAGTCCTGTATTGTTCGCGCGAGTCGTCGGATAAGAATCTCGTCTGTCGCCCCATCCTTGCCGGGGCTGTTGTCGTTCCATTCCAGCGCTGCAAATACGTTATGCAACACACCGCACACCAAGACGGAGGTCGAGCCGTCGAGGTTCTTGAGCTTCATAAGCAGGTCGAACGCTGACGAGGACGCAAGTGCTTCGGCTAGTGGCGGGTTGTCTTCTGTGAGGGTTATGGCGCAAGAGAGGCATTCGTCTAGCGTGTCGGCGTCGATGATTTCCCTCGCCAGGAGGCTCAGGACGAAATTTGTGATGTTTTTGTTGTTGGTAATGGCCTCGAGAATATCATCCTGGGCTTCTCCAAGGGCGCCTAGAAGGGAGCAGATGGAGGTCGCAATCTTCCATACTATGGCTTGCTGGGCCTTGGTTGTCCGCTCGAAGGGGACCTCGGTGGATTCGAGAGTTTCGGATAGCTACAGAACCGGGATCGAGTTAGTGAACCAGCGCATAGCAGTCAATTGGAAAAGAAAGAAACGGGCAAAGCGGGTATTTGCAGGGGAAAGAAGTAACTGACAGTGCCAACAGCAAATTCAATAGCAGGCAAAATCTCCTGCCTATACAAATGAATGCAGAAGCCAGAATCCTCCTTCTCGGCAACACTCTTAATGATGTCCCAGCTGGTGGCCCTCACTTCGGGATTCGAGTCCGCCAGTGATTCCTTCAGAAGGAAGCGCAACAGCTGCTCGCGAAGCAAGAGTCTCCTGCACTTATCATCGCCAAGAAGGCCAAAGATGGCATTCGCGGCAGTGGCCCTAGCTTGCGGGTCCGAGTTTCGGAGCTCTGCGAGGACGGGAAGGATCTTTTGTTCGCGGAGGGCGGCGAGTTCGGGGTCAGAGGGTGGTTTGGAGGGGGCGGCGAGACGGTCGGCGTCGTCGCGCACGCGGACTCTGTTCCTCCTGGCTTTGCCCATCGTGAAGGATCTCGCGCGGTGGATCAACTGTGGTGGGTATTGAGAATGGGATAGACGAGCGAGGGAGAAGTACGAATAGTGTTATTCGAATTCGAATTCAAGCTGGGAAGATGATTTGGGTATGAAGGGAACTTGAATTCGATTTTTTAAAATGGACCTGACTGGGCAACTAGAATGTTTTGAGGAAACCAAAAGTCTGCCATGTAAATGGGTCGGTCGCAAAGCGGTTCCTCGTTCCCTCGTTGCTATGGGATTTTTTTTTTTTTTTTTTTTTTTTTTTTTTTTTCGGTCGTCTTTTTTTTTTTTTGGCGGGGTCCCTCCTCCTTCCAGGTTAAAGTTGATGCCCCGCGTCTTAGTGGCACTGACCAGTAAAAAACGTCGCTCTTGCCGTTGCATCGTGCTCCGTTTAAGCCCCACCAGGTTCTTAGCTTGAGGTACGAAAGTACGAAACGAGCACCAAAATCCGTCCTGTCACGAGTGTTCTGTACAATTAGGCCACACTGAGCGTCATGACAGCTTCTGACAATTGATCTTAGCACCGAGCTCGGATTGATCACCGCAGCAATTGATCTCGAGCTGTCCGCATAGTCCCACCCCAGCTTCAACTAGTGTGGACTCGACCTCGGGCATCCCAATGTCCCGCAAATTGCTTTGCTTTTTCCGTGATTGAGTCAAGCGACTCAGACATTCGCTACGGACCTCAAATGAAGCTAACTAAATGACCGCGACGTAACATCACTGATTTCGACATATCCCCGTCCCTCTTCCACCTTCGACCCGACCTTCGCGCTTCCTCTGCCTCATCAAGATGGCCCCTCAATGGCGTCGGTGGCTCTTCGCCCCCACGGACGAGGAGATGGGGAAGAAGGACGACGATAGGAAACCAAACTTGAGAAGCACGTGGGTACCCGCCTCAAGACTCACCCCTCGACGATCAGTGGCGCGTCGCCTCGTTCCTCTCCTCGTCATTATCGCGATATTCTACTTCTGCAAAGATTGGATTCGACCCGAACCCTCGGTCCCGAAAGAGTACAACCCGATATTTCCCAAGTACGGCGGCTCTAGTGCGTCCTCCGGGAACCGGCCGTGGGCGAACCTCTACCCTCCCGCCCGGTCTCCACCTAAATCGCCGCCGAATCAAGAGAAGGGCAGGCCGCGATCTGGCCAATCCCCCGCGCGAAAATTTAATGGCGATTTCACACTTGTACCCCTTGCGCGGAGCCTCCGAGAGATATCCATTACTGGCGGAAATCACAAGTACAACAGAAACGTACTCTTCGTCTCGTCCAGTGCGAAGAGTGCTGCTGCGCTGCTGCCATTGGCGTGCGAGATGGCGAGGGAGAGACGGAGTTATGTGCACTATGCGATAATGAATAGAAGTGAAAAGCCTTTGAAGGAGCTTCTGCGTTTGAATGGTGTTGACGAGTCGTGTGGGATCCTCTTTCATGGTACGATGGCTCCTGTTTCTTATCGCCGCCAGTAGACTTGCTGAAACTAAGGTATGAGCGCATTTAGATGCCCGGCCTGATCGCGCTGGCGAATCCGCCGATTTGCGAGTGAAAATGGCTTCCGAGAGGGCGTTTTGTAAGTTTGCCGTTCGCTGTCTGCGCCGCCCTTGCCTACCTGGGTACTCATGCGATTATAGTCTACCTCGAAACTTATATTCACCCCCAAGCTGTTATTGTGGACGCTACTGAGACCGAGGAGACTACTTTCTTGGAAGCCCTACATGCGTATTTCGAGAAGAGCGACCAGTCCATCATCGAGCTTCCCCACAACGGAGCCCAGCGGTTAGGATGGCTAGCGAAGCTCGATAGCGCATCCCTGTCAGGTGTGTCTAATGGCGTAAATAAGCACCCTATTCTTGCTAACAACGTCCCTCGTAGCTTGGAGCAAGGTGAATTTCGAGATCGTCATTCACGCGCCTATGAAGGGGTCCGGGAGCTTAATCCGTCTCTTGAGATCCTTGTCTGATGCTGATCTCACGCCCTTCCCCACCCCTCGTCTCACTCTCGAACTCCCCCATGAGATCGAGGAGGCAACATCTACCTTTCTCGAGAGCTTTTCGTGGCCACCCAGACGAGGAAGTTCCCCCTCGGCTCCCCAGATGCTCTCCCTCCGTCGCCGCTTGCCCCTTCACAGGATGGATGAGCAAAAAAGCGTCGAGAGGTTCCTAGAATCGACGTGGCCCAAAGCCCCTGAGTTTTCGCATGTTCTTGTCCTCTCCACGCAGGCCGAGATATCACGTCACTTTGCCCATTGTGCGTTACTCCTCGTTCCACAACACCTGACTTGGGGCGCATGAGCTCAACGCTAACCTTTTTTTCACAGACCTGAAATATGCCCTTCTCGAGTACCGATATTCAGCTGCCGCCCGCCGGCAAAGATGGGACGAGAGACTTGTCGGAATAAGCCTCGACTTTCCCTCGACTTACCTGAACGCATCAGACCCATTTGCTCTACCCAACCTCGCATCTGATTCCAAGGTCCCATCCCAAGATGAGACCTCTTTCCTATGGCAAGCACCCAGCAGCAACGCCATGCTCATCCTCGGCGACAAATGGGCTGAACTCCACGACTTCGTCGCCTACTCCGAAGAAGCGCGCCAGACCGCACCTAAACCCTCCGCACTGCTAACCGAAAAGCTAGTCAGCAAAGCCTTCCCCGCATGGCTAGAACGCCTCCTTCAGCTCTCCCGCCTCCGCGGCTATTTCACGCTCTACCCCAGCGTCGAAACAGCATCCGCCCTCGCCGTCATCCACGAGGACCTCGCGCAGCTCCCCGAGGAGTACTCGGCCGACAAAGACGCTGCGGGCCTCGAAGCGCAGAAAACTCAAGCTCAACGGCGCAAAGAGCCGACGCTGGTAGTGTCCCACTCTGCTCTCGACGCCCTCCGCACGTTGCCTGATAGCGGCGTGTTACCCCCCTTCGGCGAGCTGCCGCTTTTAGGGTGGGAGGGGGAGAGGCGGTCGTTGGAGGAGTTGGATGATGAGGCGAGGGGGTATGCCAGCGAGTTTAGACGAGACGTTGGGAGGTGTACAGGTAAGGATGTCGAGAGGGTCAGGGTTAATGCTTCGGCGAAGGATTTGTTCTGTTGGGTGAAGTGAGTGGGGTATGAAAAGCTGTGATAGTCCCTCTGCATTGGACTCTCGAGTGTAATATTTAGATCAGTAATATGGGGATAGCAGCGTTTTTTGTTTCTTAAACCTGTCGGGATCAGGGAAAGGCTTCCTTATTTTAAGGCGTCATATGGTGTTGAGTTAGGGTTGTGCAATTTGATCTTTAAGCCATAATATCAATGATCATGATGGTTCATACTCATGCCCACTGCCTAGTCTCACCTATACCCAATTAACAGCATTGAAGTCCCATCCATTACCATGAAAATTCCAAGAGAAAAATACACCGTGTCCCTAGCAAGGGACAGCCGCAGCTTGATACGCCGCAAAATGCAACAGAAAGGAGAAACCAGGCTCAAGTTCACAGCGTTGGCTGCATCCACGAGAGAAGCTGCCTATACGAAGAAGCATGGCCGCCGGAGACCTTGGTGACGATGAGTAACACGACGCAGGTGCCCACGATGCATACAGAGACAATACCCAGAACCTAGGCGAACACCAATAACTGTTAGATTGCCCGTCCAGAAATGACAAAGGGGAGGAAGGAGAGGCTTACGATTTGCGTTTTCCACCCGGTTTGGACGAGGGCTGCTCTGCGGCTGTATTTGTTCACGGTAGCTGCTCATCCCGTTAGCTCTCATGAAAGTTCCAAGAAACGGGGATGGAGGGCTTCAATTGATGTATATATCTCAAAACTATGGAAGATCGAGAAAACGTTATGAAAGAAGAACAAAACTCACTGATATAATTACCCAGGCCCAGACTCAAACAGCAAAGCGAAAGAAACCAGAACACGATACCCAGGGGTTTCGCCATCCGCAGCTCAATGGTACTCGGCTGAGTCTTCAGGTGGAACGACAGCACAATGGCATTGGACACGATGGCCATGTAGACCGATAGTCGGAGGTACGAGAGGAAGGCTAGAAAACCAGGGTTTTAGGTTAGGACGTCTCGGCCGGAATGTCTCGGCTTTCCCCCTAATTACGAGGAAGCGAGTTCATGGGAGAGGGGCTGGAAGGCGACAACTCACTTCGCTCATTCGCGCAATTATCCCGCGCATCGCTACTCTCGTTCTGGAAGAGAAGTGGTCCAAGGAACGGAGAAGCCCAAAACGTCGCAGTGCCGCTATACCCTCGCTCCCTACTCGTCAATTAGCTTCCTGTTCGCCAATTGGCATTGAAAAATCCCCGCCCCCTTCCAACATCATGAATCCCTTCTCGAGGATGAGAACAAAGTGAAACCTTTCGCTCTCGGCAAGCCTGGAATTCTCAGTTTGAAAGACAGAACAATGGACGCTGCATACCCCAAAGCAGGCACGTCAACCGGCTTCCGCAGATCTTCCCACCGGATCGGCGCACAGCACCCGGTGGCGTCTTCGGCATCGTATAACTCGTGCTCCGTCGCGGACATAGAAGCTGTTGTCATCGACGCCATTTTGCCTTTTTTTTTTTCCCCGCTATTGCCTTTCGTGAATCTGCGATCTGGAATGTCCTCTCCTTTATGCCGCAAAGAAAGAGAGAGAGAGTGTGTGTGTGTGTGTTTGTGTATGAGGAGGATTTTCAACTTGTCCCGCGCAGTTGAGCCTTGATGGGAAAATGGGAAGAAAGCAAATCGGCGTCGCTCCGCTCGCTTAATCTGATCAATTGATGTTCACGGCTTCAAGAGGTGGGGCGATGGCACGAGATGTGGGCTTGGGATGGCAAGAAGAGAAAACAGTGTATACTCGACTAATCGGACTGTGTGGTGTAACATGCCTTCGCCGAATCTTGCAAAGATGAGGCCCAGGCCTACAGTGTGGGAATTATTTCTAGAGCTGAATCGATTAACATTGGTCTCTGGGAAGTGGCGCATATGGCGCAATCCATTAATTGACGGAATGATTCTTCCCTCTCCTCCAAACACAAAGCTCCAACCAAGCACTTGCAAGGCTGGTTGGTATAGTTTCATCGCTTCAAAGCCATGTCCTCGCTCTCTCTAGCATCGTTCAAATACCCGATACAATCCCTTAAGATCCGCAACCTCCATAACTCCGGAATTCATTAATCCCTTCGTAGCAACCAACCTCGCCTTAAACGCCGGAAACAAAATATGCTCCACCGCCCACCGAACATTCCTTCTCCTTTCCTTGATCTCCTCATCAATATCCTCTTCCTTTGCTGACTCGTCGTCTCCGGGAAGCTGCGGCAGTTGTTCAGGCACGTAAAACGTCGCCAGCTCGCGCAGAAACGACTCGAAGCACGGTTTCTCCTCCATCCAGTTCACCGCGGGGCCGAGCCGAAGCAGGAAACGCGGCAGCTTGACGAGCGGCGGCGTGTACCCCTTCAAGAGAAGAGGGATGGATATGAGCTCGCCGGTTGGCGACACCTCGAGGGAGAAATACTCGGAGAGCATTTCCCGTCTTTCGACGAGCTGTTCCGTGGCCTTTTCAACGAGGGCATCGACGTCGAAGTCGTTTTGTCCCGTGGGGGCCGTGTTCCTCTCCGTTTCAGCCGCCATTTTCAATGTTGTCCGAAGATCTAGGGCCGGCGTGAAGCGAATGGTTCCAAAGTTGCCAAAATCTGTAAGGCCGAGCTGGTAAAAGTATTCGTAACAGGCGTGGCCATAGTCGATAAGGTAGAGCTTGATGCCGCCTTGAATCGCTGCCAATCTCCGCCTCTCGTCCACGATGCCAACGAAGCTGTGGTTGGAGAATATGTCTGTGAGCTCGTAATGCATCTCATCTCGAACTTCGGCCCTGAGCTCCTTGACACTCGTGAGTCGACAGGTAACAGGCTGTCTATCCACTGTCTCGTAACTGATATCTTCTGGCAAGGTGGCGGCGAGGGTGTCCTTAGTGTCTCGTCCCGCCTGGCTATCCCCTGCCCTGTCGGTAACCACACCCGGTGCGGACGGAAACATTGTTGTGATTTTCCGAACACTTGTATCGGTGCGTACGAGCTCGTTCGAGTTTCTTCGTCTCTTACCCCCACTTAGCCCCGGCGTTTGGCGCGTAGGAGTTGCATCACCACCATCGAGCTGGGGTGAGATGGTCGTCACCTTCACTCCCGGGAGCAATGTCTGCGTCATAAAAGTCCGGCTCTTATCAACCGCTGCGAGTTTAGAGCTAATATCCTCGCAAATAGTCCGCACAATCTCGTCTTCGTGCTCAAACTTGACGTGACGTTTTGTTGGGTGAACATTGACATCAACACTGCGGGGATTTATCTCGAGGCTAAGATAAACAAAGGGATGGCCATTCTTGGGGAGAAAGTTCCTATACATCTCCTCCAGAGACTTTTTGATATCGCTCGACTCGACGCAGCGGTGGTTGACGAAAAGGAGTAGCGTAGTTTTCTTGTGGCTGTAATTGGCATTGGTAGCATAGCCGGTTGCCTTGAATCCCCAGCGCGGGTCTGCGCTCGTAAACTCGATAAGTTCATTTGCCACATCAGATCCGTGAATCTGGCGGATACGGTCCACAGTAGTGGCATTCGCCGACACCGACAGGCCGACGGAGGCGTCGCCAGCCTTCTTGCACGAAAAGGCCACTTTGTCGCAGTGGATGGCGTATCTTCCCGCCATATCCATGATCTTTGCAAATTCTTCGCCCGGGGAGCGGAAGGCCTTTCGGCGAATAGGAATGTTGAAGAACAGGTCTTCGACTTTGATCTGGGTACCTTGCCTCCCGGCCGTGGATTTTGGTTCGGCAGGCATGCCCGGCTTTTGTGGCACCATCTTGCCTTCTAAATACTTCGCTTGCCAAGCGACGGGAGAATCTTTCGTCTTCGTCGTCACTGACAAGTGAGCGATTTGGCTGATGCTTGCTAATGCCTCGCCCCGAAATCCGTACGTCGTAATCTCCCTCAGGTCCTCGAAAGCGGAGAGCTTGCTAGTAGTGTGCCTTTCACAGAGAATGGCTAAATCGTCTTTCTGGAAGAGGCGTCTTCTTAGTGGCCGGCTCATCTACCAAGGTGAAATATATACTCAGCCACGAGCCAGAGTGCACATACCTCAATACCGCTGCCATTGTCCGTAATCTGCAGCAATTTCAACCCGCCGTCTTTTACAAGAATCTCGAGACTCGTCGCGCCTGCATCGACGGAGTTTTCCATTAGCTCTTTCAAGGCATTGACGGGGGCGATGATGATTTCGCCGGCCGCAATTTTGTTAACGACAGACTCTGCAAGAGCCTAGATGATGCAATGTTAGCAGCTCAAGGAGAAGGGAGTCAGGGAATAGAAGAAATAAAAGCGAAATAACTTATTAAAAAAATAATAATAATAATAATAATAATAATAATAATAATCATAAAATAAAAAGAAGATAAAAATTAAAAAGTAAATAAATACCTTGATGCGGCGAGGGGGTCGCTGTCCATCACCAGAGTCTTCTGCTTTCCTTTTTGCCCCTGAGAGAGGGTCATCTATTTGCATAGAAGCCATTCCTACGAGAGGGAGATCACGTCGGTAGCAATGGTGAAAGTTGCGAGGCCGGAAAAGGCAGCTCTACTCTTGCCACAGGACGTTCGAGTCCCGAGCAATCCTTTACGAAGTGGGATTGTTCGAGTCGATATCAGCTGGATAATAAGGATCCTTGGCGTCTCGATAGATTAATGCTCCCAACTGCGATTCCCCATCGCCAGAGGTGAAATCACAAGCGGTAGGTGGGGCTGGAAACAAGTAATGGTCTTCAGCAATCAAAATCGAGGCTTTGGCGTAATGACCTCGCGCCAAGTGAGGCAGACCACGCGAGACCACGTGATCTCAGTTTTCCCCCAAAATCTTCCCAAACCGCCCGACACCTAGGAACGGAACCAACATATACTCATTCACTAACCGGTTCGGCCCAAGCTTTCGACCTACACGGACCTTTCACACATCATCCCCGGACAACAAGAGAATCCCGGACCATGCTAGAAAAAAGGCGAACCGTTTTGAGCCACTAGTATTTCCTTGTACCTCGTACAACTAAGCCGGAATAGTGTTGGGGTGGGATCAACCGACCCCGCTGACGGTGGTGTCAGGACAAGATGTAAGAGAAGGCCGTCACATACTTCATACGAAGTACCTGTGCACACACCTAACCAATAGTTAACTCTTCACTACTTCGCCGTAGGAAAGAGCACTGGTTAATAATAACATTGAAGTAACCCCAAATTATTTCTTCCTTCTGAGCTCAGAGCCCGGGTCCATTGGTATTGTCAATTGAAATAAGAGTGCTTGAACTTCGACAAGCCATTGCCTCGTAATGTTTCTATCATTTGAGATTTGGGCCTGCCCGGTACGAAAAAAGTCGGGATCGTACGTCAGAGAATAGCTGCGGCTAAGAAACCTGTACTGCGTGTTTGAGCCAGATCCCTTTAAGATCCAAACCTTTCTTGTTGAAAGGAATATCGATACCTTGTTAGTCTGGTACTTTATCGGTGAGGGGGGACGCTCCCTTCAACGTCTGTTTTCGTACGAGATTTTCGCACCTGATAAGTTTCATGTTCTCATCAACTTGCATGTTATGTAAGTACTAGACTCGTTCCGCCCACAAACCGACAGCCGTACTTCGTACCACTGAGCGCCTCCCCCACCGACCGGGCATCAACTCTGAAAGTGAAGCGGGCAGACGAAGTCTTTTGTACCTGTACCTCGGACTTTGCCGAGGTTCCCCTGCGGTCTACAAGTAATTCAGAGTACTGAGGTAGTCAAGGAGTCTGCAGCAATGTACATGTACTTTATTTTAGGGGTCTCGTCTATAGAATAATCGCCTGGGAACATGGGGGTTGGCTGGATGGTTGGCTGGGTCGAACAAGACTTTAAGGGATGCAAGGAACGAAAACCGCAACTGCTGTTTTTGGTAATTTTCTCCATCATTCGTTGTACGCGTGCGAACGAACGCTCAACTTCGGAATAGTGTATAAATTCCCACCTTGAACCCACCCGTTCCTGTATGTTATTCTAGTTTACCTCATGAATAGTATATAAATTCTCACTTTGAACCCTCGTTCCTGTATGTTATTCTAATTTATCTCGTCATTGCCTTTTTGCCTTGGAAGAAAGAAAAGAAATATCACATTGCATCCTTCTATATCATTCCCCAAAGTCATGACCCTCACGTCTTGCACCACCCGAGGTGAGACAATGGAAATTGTCAACGACTCCTGCTCCATTGTTGGCGAACCCGCAACGTCAACGAGGTAAGGATATGAACAATGCCATAGAATCAACCCCCAAGTCTTATTCCAGGCTGTTCAAAGAATAATGTCTAACCCTCTAAAACACCTGACCAGAGCACCATCCCCCGCCGTTCCATCCCAAATCCAAACTCACCGGGCCTCTGGCCTCTCGAACGGAGCCGCCGGCTTCACCACCATGAACATCGAACAACTCCCCCAAACCCAGTCAGGAACAGCTGTCAGTGATGAAATAGTCGATCATAGCAGCTTGCTTGGCTATTTGCGCTTTCTTCAGCCCAGCAGTCCCCAAGGCCACATTGAATTGGGGGGCCCAGGTGCTGCTTCTGACACAATCGTGCACCTTCCCGGATTGGACGACAGCTATGGTTTTGATGTCTTGAGGGACTTGGCAATCGAGCCCCCACGTTTGTCAAGCCCCGCCGCTGTGGTTGGCGGCCCCACACTTCCCGCCATGTCCCCGGACAACCTAAATTTGGAGCTTGAGCTGCTGCTCCACGACCACTACACCAATCTGGCTGAGTCAACTGGCAATCCCATCTCGATGTCGCCAACCAGAGAAAATCCTACTGGAGCTCCTCCCTCGCAGAACGGTCACGGAGATCCCACAACTATCATCAAGAGAGGTAAATAAAATTTACCGAACTGATGCACCCAGGCTTAAGGCCCTAGGGTCACGGATGATTTATGTTGCGTTTGAGTTTGAATGTTTTCAAGAAAAAAAAAAAGAAGAAAAAAAAGGAAAAAAAGAAGGAGAAAAAGAAAAAGAACAATAAAAGAAAAGGATTCTGTTTTCCTGGTCCTCGATTTCGATTCGAGTTTGCTTGTTTCAATGTTCCTTTTCCAGAAACATCCCTTTGCATACCGCAGCTGTCATGGCCGCCAACACCAAACAGAAAGGGGTGCAGAGGAATCTTCGCTTCAATGTAACAGCACTCACAGCCTTAAGCTGTTTGACTTTTCTCGCTCACTCAGTTTTAATTCCATCCCACGTCGAATATATAAATCATGCGCGTTCTGATTGCCCAGCCCCCACGCATGCTTCATCCCCCACGTGTAAACTCACCCTTCTTGCCTCGCATTTTTCAGCACTTCCCTCCATCTCACCAGTATTATACAAGGTAACGAGTGCCACTTCATCCACTTTCGAACCTCATCCTACACACCTTGCGTCTATCCTCATGCCACCTCTGCGTCCAATTGCCTAAGATGCAGGTTCTGGAACCGAACCAAATGAGTTTGAACGCCTACAGTAGCCGACGGAAACCTTCGTCCTGGTTAAGGGGTTGCTGAGTATACGAAACCCCCAATATAAATAATCATCTTGGGGGTTGTAGACTGCTTCGCACGGGATGTAAGCGTTAGATAGGGCTGCCCTGTGGGGGAATCTAAAAGCCATCGAGGAATGTCATGATGTAAATCGATCAAAATTGCTCCTTCCCCGGACCGGTGTAAGGTATCAATTAAGGCAGTGCCTAATACTAAGAGACGATGAAAAAATTCTAAATACAACCTTGGTCCAGACTTTGGATGAGAAACGCTCTCCCGCTAGCGCTGCTCGCCTCGTCAAAGTATTGAGAGTGGGGGAAACCGGGGAGGAAACCATAAAGGACGCGTACAAGTTAGTGGAATACAAGGGAACTCGATGACCCACCTCACCGAGAACTGATGACCCCCCTCATCAAAGAAAGCTGATGACCCCCCTCATCACAGAAAGTTGATGAACCCCCTCGTCGAAAAACAAAGCCGACACCTCTCAACACAAGTCAACTTTCTCAACTAGCCGACCCCTGCTCCGCTGCATGCATCTTTGCCAGCCACTTGGGCATCTCTGCAAACTTCTCCTCGAAGCTCTTTCCGAACTTCTCCGCCTCACTGTACAACGGATGTCCTTCCTTCCAATAGGTCTTGCAGTTCTCAACAATCAAACGTACATCCTCGGCGAACTCGCCCGCCGCAGAGTACATCTGCCTGTCCATCTTGGACTTGATGGTCATGAGGTCCATTGGCTTCTCAATCTTTTCAAGGTAGTCCGGCACCCCGTCAACGATGGGATCGACGGGCTGTCGAAACGGCTTGACCAGTCGAGTCCAATAGCCTGTGGTGTTTCCCAATTTAGTTCCTCTTTCGTAGTATTAAACAAGAAATGCAGGCGAGGGAGAGCAACGTACCTGGGCCGGAAAGCATACGACTCAGCAAGTCAGAGCAAAAGTCTACCTTTTGCGCATCACTGAATGAGCTGTCGCTCACCACAGCGCTGCTAACTCGCCTACTCGCAGCCGGGTTCTTGGCGGAGCCAGGCAAAGACCTGCGCGGCGCCCCACCCGTGCCAGCGCCTCCTGTGCTGCGCGAAGACTGTGGCAAAGGAATGGTGGCGGGTCCGGACGCCCGCCGATTCTTCTTTGAGGATCTAGCGTTCTCATCGTCACTTCCACCTTCTTCCTCGAGGTGATGTGCGTTCCTCTTTGAACCAGCCGTGGCAGAAGATAGAGCGTTGCGTACTGTCCCTAGCGAAGTTGGACCATCTGTGCCAGTTGCAGAGTTCCCGCTGGCATCGCCCGCAGCACCAACTGGAGCCGGGGCGCTAATGGCACTCATTTCCACGACCAGCTCGCATAAGAACTCCTGAGGAAGACTCTTTGCAAACTCAGCTGGGGCATCAGAGGACTGAAAATACTCCTCGGCCCATTGTAGGAAGAGCCGGCGGATTTGTGTGCCTTCGTCCGTCTCCTTCCAAACCTTTGAAATCAAACTAGCACCTGGAATATGCCTCGTCCTTTGCTTCACCTCCTCCATACATTCCAGTGTTTTGCTACACAGTCCCTCCACTTCGTACTTTATTCCCAGCTGCCACAGGGCGAAGAGGTCTTCATAACTGGGAACGCTGCCATCGTCCGGCCACACCTCTTGGGTATATATGAAATTTTGCGCAAGGCCGAATACGCTTGCCGTGGCTTCGGGGATTTTGACGACGTGTTCGACCGAGTTTTCGGGTGTGTTCTCAAACTGTCGTCTGAAGTAGCTTGATACGGCACAGAGAAGGTCCTTTTGGAGACCAAATGGAATCTCATCTGAGCCCACCATAACGACAACGAATATCGCATGCGGTTGGCTGGAACGATATGTCAGAATCAAAGCATGACAGCAAGGGGAAGCGATGAGCTTACAGCCATGAAAATGAGGGTCTACCAGCTTTTGAGCTGTCTTCAGCCGAATGGGCTGCAGTGTGTCCATTAACTCTGGTCGCCATCCTTTTGGATTATCGGTTTGTGAAATAAGTCGAGGTTCTCGCTCTTGTATATTTGGGTTCTATCAGTTTGGGGAATGGAAATATCAGTTTGGTGTTCTCCCAAGAAGTGAATTGGTGATGAAAAAGAACTTGGGTCGAAGGTTAAGAAAATAAGACAAAAAAGTCACGAACAAGTGACACAACTCAGAGTGAGACTTGCTCCAGTCGAGGAGGATTGGGCTCGGCCCGTTTCATTCAAGGAAAAGCGAAGACGGGTGAGAGTTGGGGGTGAGCGAGTGACTAGGCCCTCCAATGTCGGTTCTCGGAACTGGGATAGGGTCGAGTTCAGGTGCTAACTATAGCACTTCTGAACAGGCTTGCGATTTCGATGGTCCTGTAGGTGAATATATCCCCTAACCGAAAATCGAAGGATATGATGCTATTCAAATGTTCCTGAGCACAGCTCAAAGGAAATCCCTCCGTTGCTTTCAGGAGACACTGCCTTTTACTCACCACAGCACTTGGAAATGCTGATGGATGAGAGGGAATGAAAAGACAATGACTTTTCCTTTAATTGAAGCTTGGAATTGGTGAGATCTGAGGGGAAATAGCTCAGGTGTAGGTCAAATTAATGAAGATATGGGAAATGGGATATATGTTCTCTCTTCATCATGGAGCTGGTGAAATGAGATGATCTCGTCTGGCAATCTGACCATTTTGGGATGTGGTCTGTGCGCACGGAAAGCTGATGTACTATGTACCTTTGTACCACCAGTCAGCCTATGTGTGGCTGGTGGGTTACTTGCCACAAGCTTGCCTCGAGCCACATTCTACCGCTGCTCTGCTTGGATGGTTGAGGCTGTCACGAGTGAAGACCTGAAGATGGTTCTCATGGCAATGCAGTGGCTCCTGCCAAACTCGACCAGGTTCTGGTATCGATTCAAAGATGCAGCTTCCTCGGCTTCGTGATTTTCTCCATCTACCCACCTTCCCTTTGAAGACCTGGGCGGATCATGAAAGTCCAAGAGCCGCCACATGATGGCGCTGCCTGATGAAGATAAATGATGAAGATGAATCCGGCTCTCTACTCTTCCCACTATAAAAAGGGCCACCCACTTCCAAACCAAGACACATCCCAGGCATCCTAACTAACTATATCCAAAGTACGGCCATCTTGGTTTACTGCCTCACTCGATGCTATGGCCTCCAAACCATTGCGGTGGGGCTGTTTGGTCGGGGGCGTAGGGGGGGCTCTGGCATCGTATTCGCACCTCATCCTTGAGCAGCTCGGAATCATCGATCCGGACGATAACATGTATTCTCCTGGTTGGATCGACAGTGTTTCCGTTCAACAAGCATGGGCTGAATTTCGTCGCGACTTCTTAAATCGCTACTACGACCCCGATGAACTGGTTGACTTTGACGAGCCTCTCAAGTCCGACGTGGTCAACGGTGTCATAGTCGATATGACGACTCTGTCTCTGGCACTCGACTCACACGATTATCCTGATAAGGATGACTGGGATGAATTCGATCACTGTAAGCACTTTGTCGTTACCATCCTCCTTGACGGCCTTAGTCCAGAGCTCCAGACTTGGGCCTACGTCGAACTCTGGGAGGACCCGAAGAAAATCGTCGAGGCACTGTTCGAGCTTCCTAATCCTTTCAGACCGAGTGCCGATGATGGACTGAAAAATCCCGATCGATCCCCAACCCAATAAGAAAGTCAAGCCGGACTTGCGTGTGTTAAATGGGGTGGATGGAAGCATGGCGGCTGACGAAGACATGGAAAGAAGAGGCATTTCGGCCAGTTGATGCCAAGTTAATACGCTAAGGTGAGGCGTGATATAATCGTAAAGAACAAGGAACTAGATATTCAATCAAACACCTTGTTTTGTTCACTTCCGACCTTCGTTCGTTCTAACACTTCACGGTGTCTAGAGTTTTGAACCGGATTGCCTTCCACGCCTCGTCAACTGTGTCTGCCATGAGCCTACGCAAAACCAACGGCATTCTTCCTTCATCAATTGACCCGCTCCGTCGAAGCCCCTCATGGGATGTGGCTTTCGGCCACGCAATGTTCGAACTGATCTCCATTGACACAATGCGGACCCTACGTACTGATTTAATTCTTCTTGAATAATACCGACCACCGTCTTCTGACCCAAATCTTAGTGGCCTTGGCAGCGTCCCTGATATCTTAGGCTTCGAGCTTATGAGTCTTCAAGTGACTTCGAGATGCCCATATCCCTCAACTACCATGAACGCACTCCACCTACGCTCCCTCGAATGCCGTAGCGATGGAAAGCAAGACGACAGAACAACTCACTCGTCAATGAAACGTTTGCCGTGATCCGCAAAAGAACGAGACAAACAAGTCCTAGGTGGAAAACAACATCAGATGTAACGCAATCAAAGATGCCCAAGGAGACCCCGACTCTCCATTCACCACCGAGTCCCAAAAATAGACCATTTCACACGTCCGCAGAGGCAGAATCGCATATTCTCTCTGCAATCCATTCGCCTGGCCATCTAAGCCCTTACCGACCTCATTTTCCACTTCTCGCTGCCAAGTCTACCCCTAACACAAGACCCCCCATCCACACCCGCTCGGCATCGACTGCCTCGCAGCTTTGCCCGCACTCCCCCTCACATCCATGGCTCCTTTCTAACCCCACTCGCCCTCTCAAGAGCCGAGAAATAACAGGGATGGCCTTAGTTCCTTCATCGTGGGTCATCCACCAGCGCCCGCAGTAACGTGTCTTTCATTTTCCCGCCTTAAAGTCTCTATCGAGACGACGGAGGGTCTGAATAAAGGCGACGAACCCGGTGAGAGATGTCGGGCGTCAGGCCGATCATCACTGCTGGTCGTTAGCGAGTTTGCTATTGAAGGAAAAGCTCGGCGTTGTTTCGTTGGCAGACGAGGCGAAACATAGACACGTCCAGGGGAGTGAACCGATCAAAGCGCGAGCCAGATAATAGACTTGGAGGCTGTCTGTATACAGAACAATTAATCCTGCAAGCATTGCCAAAACAAACCTGCACATCAGACCGGTCTTCGTGGGGCTATCTCGGCCCTCTAACCCCCTCCCCACGTCTCCTACAGTCCTAACCACTGCCCCATCGCTCTCCTCCCACATGGAATGCGTCACCCTTGGCGATGGGTAAGAGTTCAGGAGTCGCAATATGTCCTGACTCTGCAAACCTTCCGACTTGCTCACATGTCAAGTCCCGTCTCCGGCTCGATAAGAGCTAGGAACTTTAGGATGTGGCGACAAGAGCGGAGGGTACCACAGTTTGCACCCCCGGGAGCACAACATCATGACCTCCAACAGCCCGACGTGCCCGGACCAGGGTATCTGCGCATGTTTTGGAGGGGGTTTCAAGTTTGCACGTCTACACAGCAACTAAATGCCAGGTAGCCCCGTTACTTGGGCCAACCGTTCGTCTAACGTTACGGTCGTGAACCCCCAAGCCGACTGAACTGCCCAGTGCATGGTCGGTTTCTCCCGCAACCTTGATTGTTCACAGGGACTATATTGTTTAATTTCTAAATTTGAAGGTTTTTCGCTCTTTTACCATCGTTAGTTACTGAAGAAAATGGGTGATTAGGGCTCCATACCTTCTTCACTCCTGTGCTGGGGCTCCTGGAAAGAGTGTCGTAGCTCAAGGTAATATGTCAGTCAACGTTGATGAGATAATTCATCCGTTGAGGGCAGCCACATATCAGACCACTCTTCCTTCGAGGGAAGAACATATTTTCATCAGACATCCTCAAAGTTCAAGTTTGTGGAGTGCAACCGTAAGAGGCCCAGACCGATGTAGAAGTGGAAATTCAGCGCATATGCTGCACTTCTCATAGACAATACGTCACTGATATACGGTTCAAGTAACCCAAGATGGAAAGCACAAGCGAGGGCGAGTGGATTGGCAGCTCGGCTTCTCTCACAAACTTGAGAGAAACAAACCTTCTATTTCTAGAGGAACTGAGTTGGGGACTGATAAACACCGAAGACGCGTCGTCCAGAGCATCCGCGTGACTAAATGCGTGACCAGCTCAGTTCCAGAAAGATGGGTCTGGAAGCAAACAAGCCGAGACATGACAAAGTGGATGAATGCGGTAGCAAACTGTTCCTGCTCTCGGTCGCATTGGTTCCTGGAGTGGGCGTACAGCCACTTGTTCTGCCGTCAACAAACCATCATGCTCCGAGTCTGAAACGGCACGAGCCCGATTAACGACCCCTTCATCGTGGTGAGGACTGGCAAACAACGCTGTAGCCGACCACTCAATACTCAGGCCTGCATATTCTGCGCAGTCTTCTTAGCCAGCTCGCTAATTCGGATATCCGTCTGCCTTGGCACGCACGATAAGCCTCAAGGTTGGGTTGGCGGTGGCGATGGTTCCTTTCGGATGCTGCACCACTTGTGTGACAAATCAATGGGCCATAGCCCACCGGTGGTTTGCTCGTCTTCGGGATCATATGGCTCGACCAGACACCCGATCATGTCAGTGCCTGACTTCGGCGCTGCTCGGCTCATGTGGACCAGAATTACTATTGGCAGTCCTGCTCTCGTTCTCCCATGTAATGAGGCAATGAATACATTAGCAGTTCATGCGTTCATACAAGACTGAGTCGTGATGAAACTATTTGTTATTCATCGAAGGTGGGAACAAATACGAGCCCTCATTAGGCGAGGACCTTCTCTGCAGAGTGGGTAGCCGCCGATGCTCGAAAAGATATCGGTCAGGCGCGAATCCAAGACCAGTAGAGGGTCTCATTAAAGCTGTGGAGCATCTGGGATCGCCCCAGGGAAAGGCGAGCGAGGGGATTGTGAACGTCGGGGGTATCCATGTTCAAGCGCACTGCGAGAGACATCGAATACCGGAGTGTGTATCGACGCTGTAATCAATAGGGCATCACACAGAGAGATATTACTTTGCTCTTGGGTGTTTGAGCTGAAAGAGCTCCTCCGAATTCATGTGTTATATGGAGGTCGCTTAGACAGAGAAAGGGTCAGTTTTGCCCACTGATCAACGGTATTGATCGTTTATTTTATCACAAGGACTATGGGCTAAGGTTCGTATAGAAATAGATGTCGACAACGAGCCTTGGAGATTTGCCCCTTCCATTTCAGTCGATGCCTCCCGTTCCAACATCCAAGTAACCCAGAAGAAACCAACCTAGTATATCTCAAGGCACAAGAAGAGTGAATCTCTTCTGATCCCAAAATTTTCTCTGCCACGGCAGCATGGTCCCTAAAACCTAGGGACGGACTAAGATGTGAATTCAACGTGGTTGGGAGATCGCTGGAACTTTCTCCCGAAGGATTGCATCGTCCGGATGCATCACGAGGATTTTCAAATACCGTTAGTTAGAATCGAAGCCCACATTTGTCAACCCAGAGTAGAACTGAATACTGTTAGCTCCCCGGCCTATGAACTTTCGTTTGTTGACATGTCTCGGGTGGCAGCATCTCAATGGCTCGCCTCAAGACCAAGGCAGAGGAATGCAGCCCTTGGCCATCTTCTAGTTACTTCTGATACTGGGGCTCGATACCAATGCGCCCGTCTTGTTCTATGCTGGGTCCCGAAGTTGGCATCCCTGTCGTTTGCTAGTCTTGTCTATATGTCTACGGCACGAACACGGCCATGTGCTTCTCGGCATTACGTTTAGAGGTTCTGTTGCGATGATTAACCCACAATAAGGCAAGATAGTTAAAAGGCGAGTTACAGTTTTCTGAAAAGACTAGGCCATATCAGCACCTTATTGGCTCATCACATAGCTCCCCATCTAGGCGCAAGGGTAAGGTTGATGATGTGTCACTTGCCACAAGATCTCACGACGTAGTCAGACAGAAGTACTGGTCTCTACACACAACACCAGCAGTCAGTGGCTTCAGATGTTTTGACATGCTTGGCAATATCCCAAAGCTTCAGGAAGCAGAGAGTTTCCATAATCTCCAAACCCTACACAAGATGTTGGCTAATCCCACATAATTCATCCTCGGGAAACAGTTGTGGAGAGTTATGAGTTCACGGTGAATGCTAAGCTTTTCGGAAATTAGGTCTCAGGGTACATCTCGGCCTTCGCCACTGCTTCTATGCACATATATCAAAGTGAGGCTTGCTCTAAATTGGCACGGGTCAGCCTACTCGATCTGACACCGTAGAACTCGTGTTCCGTGCAAGCTTCTGTCCGCCTGCTCTAGGAAACGGATGCGTGCGTCAGCCCGCGTGAGCTTTACAAGCATCTTGTTTACCGCGAGTCACCCTGGAGCTGCGTCGAGAATCTAATGCCCGGCCTCTTCATGGCCCTATCTCCACAGGAGTTGAGAAGAAGAGGTCCTCAACCGCTGCGTAGACGTATCTTATTTTCACGCCCAAGTCGTGGCCAGTCTTGTTGGCAATAACGTGTCCGGGTCCCTCTGATCCTTCTCTTTCTTGCTCTGTCTCTCTCACAATTGGCTGGCACCTTCGTGTGCAATATTCCACGCCGCCTTAACAGGCCCCCTCCCTTTCATGTTAAAAGTGGCTGCAAGATGCCACGACATCAAGCAGAACACGACGGCAGAGTGCTGCGTACACGCCCCCTCCTAATAACAATGCGCTTTCTAACGTGACCGGAGAAGTTTAGTATCTCACCTTCATCCAAGCCGGGCGTGAAGAAACGGGTTCCGACCTCCATGAGAAGGCTGTGCCTTTGCCTGACAGAGAATATTCTTGGTCCAAACCTTCACGTAGTTTCAACCCATGAAACTGAAATATGACTGTGTTCACACTAAAGACAACCAATCAGTTCGGGCAGGTCTCGCCTTAACCTGTGAAGGTATCGGGGGTTTTCTTGGTTCTCGATTCTGCACCTAACTTCACTCGGCTTGAGGCCTAAGCCGATGATCAGTATGTAAGTGATCCCTAAAAATCCCAACAGTCGCCTGTTCAGTAATGGAGCGATTATGGCCGTTGAAGGAGACCAATAGATAAAACAGGATGAGAAGAACAGAGCCGTACTGCTTCAAATTCAAGGAATACAGCATTTTACCCCTGAGTGGTCGAATTCTCTTCCTTCATCTGCAGCTTTCCGGCCTACTGCGGTGTAATATCACGCCAGTCAATGGAGTTGCCCGAGTAGGCCGCATTGAAAACACCGACTTTGTAGAAACACTGGTGGCCGGGTAGCTGCATATCTGAGGCGCGGAAGGGGAGGGGAACGAGATGGCAATTTCTGCAATTTTGTAGGCCGGGGGAAACCACATTCCCTTGTCTCAATCGTTTCGCCCATTCACGTTTTGCTCAATCCAGTGGCAAGAGATAGCAACGTACCCGCGAACATGGATTAAGGCCAAGTTGATTCCCCACCCGACGACGGCGGGGGATAGTTGTAAACGACCCGATGCTTGCGCTGCTTCCCTCGGCCCAATTAACCATGGCAATGTAGCGTGAAGAGCGCAGTCTTGTCACCGGCTCTCGTGAAGACCATCAATCATATTTCATAAAGCAGACGCGGTCGGATTCTACCGCACAAGCCAGACCAATGATGACGACGACTGGCGACGGAACACCTAATTCCTGGTCTCCTCTAGTCTCCTCGAGAGGCTTTCCTGTAAGAGGATCCTTTGCTTGTTGTTGCCGATGTATTGTCCCAAAAAAAAAAAAAAAAAGGAGAGGAAAAAATCCTTATACTCTGAAGAGAGGGGTACAAGCAGCCCTGCACTGGAAGCGGATTCTTGCTTCGGGATTGTCGGTGAGGGAGAAGGGGCCGGTCCGGTCAGAGCCTGGATCCATTGCCTTTCTCAACGGATGCACCCCTTCGCCGACAAGACGCCGGCCTGGGTCGAACACGCGTGTAGAAAATGACGACAGAAGCCTCAGTCCAGAGTGGAGGCCGGAAACTACGCGCTCTTTCCCTGCCATTTCCAGGGCAGCCGCAGGACAACATTGTCTGGGAAAGAAGGACTGGACACCGCCTTCCATTACCCTTGGGATTCGCCTTTCCATTCTGGGAAGGAACATGGCAAGGAGACAAGGTCCATTTCAGACCGAAGGACCTTCCCAGACTCTGGTCTCTGTATAGAATAAAAAGGAAACCCAGTTGGCTTCTTTCCTGGTTTCCCGTTCTTTCACTTTCCAATGTTCCCATATTCCTTTGTTTGTCAATCTTGCCATCATTTGGTTTCCCAACTCTTTTCATTGTGCTCGATCGAGTCTACTGAGTCCTTGTGCGTTTCCGCTTCGGCTTCCAAATCCCCATGCAACACGACCCAACTCTATCGTTGTCGAGCGCCGGTCGATTTCGTAAAGAATCCTCGTTGTGGATGGACAAGTAATGCAATACACCCCATCACTCGACACGTCCTCGACATTCCTTACCTCCACCACAGTATCTGCCCCCTGCCGACTACCGAGTCTCGTGGATCTTCTGCCCAAACCGCCAATAGCAGGCCATACCATTCTCATACAGCCTCATCCTGGCATGCTCCTCGTACACGCCTTGGGTTTGCAGGGTGTTGGGCTCTGGAAGTAGATATATAGATGCAGAGCTGGCCACTCCCCCAGCACTTCGGCCATAGTTATTTGGCAAGCTGTCGGTTTTCAGACTAGACTAACAAACCAGTACGGTAACCTTGGACACTGGCCGCACAATTCTCGTGGGAACTCACTGGCAGTATATCCCAGACATTGAAGGTCGATAACATCCTCGATCTGTATCATCACTCAAGGAGACCCGGCGACAGTCTTATTCAGAACAGCGAGTATTTAGAGGCTGGCATCCGTATCCGTCGCCCTTGCCTATCCTGCCTGCCAATTCCCCCCCCAGTACCCTGATCGCGCGGCGTTAATTGTACAGGGCCAAAGCCAAATAAGCGGTTAGAACACGGTCCGGCTGCTGGCTGTGTATGCAGGAAGGTGCCGTCCCTCCCTCGTCCTTTACTTGCATGGCTGGTCCTGCGGAACGTGATGCCTCCCGGAATGCCGGCACTAACAATGCCGCAGTAAGTTCCACTTCTCGAAGGTGAACCAAGGCTCCTCGTCCCAACGGGACCCGAGCTGTTTCCCAGCCTTTGTCAATCTCAGCTCCCTGAGATCGAATCACTTCCCCAGCGCGTTCGTGATCGACCTATTTACTGCGGCTACTGCGACTGGGGGAAGCCCGGTCTACAATCCACTAGTCACTTCGCCCTATTGCTTGTCGGGAAGCTTTTTGTGAGCGCAATCCGCTTTCCTCCATTGTTTTTTCCCTCCTGTAACAGACAGACACAAATCTCGCGTCTTAAGATAAAGGTTGACTCCAGAACTAAGTCTGGGGACACTCTTGCAATGCCAGAAACGGGGTTCTTATAGAGACGAGGAGGCATCCGGTACGCCGAGCTAACAACTACTACTACAGCAGGAAATATCCGAGACCAATCCTTGTGTAAGTCCAAGGTTACGAGGATTATCAGCGCCACCGACCGATCAGCCGTGCGACTTCACAGTTCCTATTTACCCACGTTTGCGGCAAGAGTCGCTGAAGCTGGCCGCATGAATCCCAAGGTAAACAGAAAATCCCAAGCCCTCTGCCAGTTGGACCATTCTCTCGGTTAAGTTTTTTTTCCCTGCACCTAAGATGGAACTGCTTTGAGCAGAGTCATCTTGCGTTCCCACCTTCGATGTGTTCTTTCTTAGTCACCCCGCGTATTGAACGTCACACCAGCCGAACCAAGAGGTATTGTATTATATTAAGTACAAATGAGCCGGTCAATCTAAACCATCCAGCTGAGAGAGGGGGGGGACCGACTTGTGAGGCGGTGTCTGCATCGAAGCTCAATTCGCGTTTGGGCAAGACAAGAGAGATGGTGCGAATGCGAAGGATTGATGAGTTGTCTCGAAGTAAGTTTGATTTTCCCATTTGTCCTTAATATTTGGTCGCTCGGGATTCCTACACAATGGCCTGCATTTCTCTTTGCCTCGGACATCGGTGGGTCAATCAAGGGAGCGCTTGGAGGACAATGGATGAAAAGCACTAGGCGCATCCTTGTTGTGGTGGGTGTCTTTCCCGGTTGGCAACAGGGATGGTATTGGGAGCCGACGGAAAGTTCTACATCGGCTGCAGCCTGCTAGCACTCCCCGTCTGCTGCTTGCAAACGGAGGGTTCTTCTCTCCTGGACTCACTCACGCACACCAAAGACACACCACACACACACACACATACTGCTCCGGACCCCTCGCTTGTTCCCTCTCGCGCTTCCTATTTTCCACAGCCCCACAATCATCCACTTCTAGTGAAGGGGTGGCTTCACAGGGTAGGAAGGTGTGAGCGTATTGACTAAGCGTTGGCGCAATGCCCCTGCACGTCTTGGCCAATCCGTTTTTTAGGCCAGGACAGAAAAAAACGAACGTTCGGAGAGCCCCTCCCCTTGCTAGCCACAAGGCTCGCCTGACGAGGTACTGAGTAGTGTCCTCGTAGTACCACCAGCGTACTCGCATGTCGTGCAAGTTATCGCCAAGTTTTATGAGAGATCTTTTACGCCCCCCATCAACCCACACCCACCACACGCCCACGCACACACACACACACGCACACGCAGACACGCTCTCTCATAGCCCTGCCTGCTTCCCATCTCCCAACATTGCGTCCTCCGTCTTCAGCCACCCCGGTTTCCCTTCCGTCTCCTTTGCCGTTCCGTCGGCATCGTTCTGGGCCCCTCGCTCTCGCGCAGGAGAGCGCAGATTAGTCCCGCCGCGGTTGGGGGTGTCGAAAACAAGGGAGGGAGGGGGGAACTCTCTTCTTTGCTCCTGCTGATCGAGATTCTGGGGCTTGCTTGCTGACTTGGATTCTTCCTCGCGCCACAGATAACATCGCCGAGTCGTCTCAATTCAATCCCTTTCTAACCCCCCCTTCTCCCGCTGGCGCGACTTCTCGCCATCCACAGGTTCATGAGATGCTGGCCTCTCCCTCAAGGCATTGAGGACAAACCGTCAGAGCATTACTGAGCTGCTACCTTCTTCTACTCATTGATCTTTCTTTAGCATTCCTTCTTATTTTTCTTCTACCCTTGCACCGTCACACAGGCCTAGCACAATTTTCCCCTTCTCCGATGGGACGCATTTGAATACATAAGGGCGATGCGATGCGAATCCGACCTAACTTTCATCCCTACTGAAGCAGGAATTTCAACCCTCGTCATCGTGCCCTGGGTTGGACTATCTTGACATACCGGCTCCTGCCTCAGACCTGAGGTAAGCAGTTCCTCTAGTTCGTTGTGAAGATGCCTTCATCGTACCCTCCGTCGAGTGACCTCGAGAGAACGCCCCGATCACGCATACTTCTCTCAACATTTCTCCTAGCTCGCTGTCCATTTCTAGGTAGTGAACCAATTCCCTTGCCTCTCAGTTTGGAGGAGCTGTATTGGCGAGATACTCTTCGGTTGTAGTCCGCTGAAGCTCCGGGTTCATTTTTCATTTATTTATTTCTTCTTCTCTTCTTCCACTCCATCACCTTTCATCATCAGCCTCTGCACAGAGATACTATTTCCCGAATCCCTGCTAGGCAATGTTCGGACATCAAGATCCCCTGGCCACTCCTCCATTATGTAAGGCAGGCTTCGCCCCGTCTACTGCGGAACATCGTCCACCTCGCGATCCGGTCAGGATGTATGACACATGGCATCGAAAGTCAACAGGGAACGAGCAAGTGCAAGCCATGGGTTTCTGGCCAAAGCCGATATGCCCTACATCTCCGTGCCTTTCCTGGATGGGATATGCCTATGGTCTCTCCTAGCTTATTGGACGGACGTGGGTAGCTGCTTGGATCGGCATCCATAGTGCTACCTACGAACCAGTCCAAGCCTCTCGCTCTATCATTGAGGGGTTCACCTTTGACGACTACCGATCTTGGACACACAATTCTGTACGACGGCAAGAGCTGGCGGTTCCGCAAGGTGCGGCGAAACTATGCGTTGTCCTATGTTTAATTATAGCGATCGGGCAGTACAGCATCCCGGGCATTGGTTGAACGAGCATTTCTACCCGGCCTTTCCTTTCCCACATGCCTCCACCACTCTCAAAGGCGACGCATTGTCACCTTAGTGCCTCTCTTTTCAAGACGTCCAGGCCCTTCTCCTTGATTTGACTGACATGCCAATTGCCAGATACAACCAAGACTCGAGTAGTACATCTTTGGCAATAGAAGCCGCCTCAACCCACCAACCTTCCCCACTCATAAATTTATTCCCTCCACCAATCCTCAACACAAGTGCGCCTTATCCGGCCGAGGGAAGCACATTTTATCAGCAGACACAGTCTATATTTCCTACTTTAGACGCGCGGCCTCGTCTGGGTCCAAGGTACGTGTCACTCCCCATCATAAGCACACTGCCGGCAGCATTGTTTCTAGCCCTCGGTCATGATTCTTCCAAGAGCCAGTCCAACGACAGCAAGACTGGGAGACGTTGAGACTAGCAGCGGCTGTTGGGTCTAGCAGGAGTTAACCCCCCGGTGTTAGTAGCACTATTCCATTGGGCATGGCACATCGGTCCTCTGCAATACCACACCACCATATCAGTGCCCGAGACCAATATTCCGCGGCAACCCCATCGTTCCGGCGACCATCCGAGCATTCTTCTAGGTCGCCTTCACTGTCAGGAGCCAGACGACATCCGTTATCTACCTCACCCAGCCCAATCGCCGGATTTCCAACATCTGTGGCGATGGATCCGTCGTACTCAGCAAAGTCTCAAGGACAGACCATTCCGCCCCTCGAGCCTATCACCACCCTTGGTCATCTTCAGTACGCCGATAGTGCGCAGGGAACACTCGTTCGACCTGAGATTCATGGCACCATTGACAAGGGATTTTTCCTCTCTGACGGTGAATGGACCTGCTACCGACGAAATTACTTCTCGTGCGTTTGTTCCTTTAGTCTAAGCCCACATTATCCATCTGCGCCCCTTCAATTCACTCCGACGGCCTCGCAGCAGACATACCAAGTTGCCGGTTTCGCTATGTCCATCTCAGCCATCGTCGCCGACAACGATAGCCATAGCATCGAGCTTGTCCAACATACGCCCAAGCGAGACAAAGGGCCTGTTGCCAAACCCGAGAAGGTCCGATTAGCGCCAAGATCAGCCCAACCGGCTCATCACCCCATGGGTCTGTATCCGGGCCATGGTGATTCCAGCCTAGGCCCTCGGCCTCTCTATGACCAAGGGTATGGCGGAGCAGCCGGTGCTTCGCAGGGTGGCTCGGGGACGTTCCAGACAGAGCACACATTCGAGCGCATCCAATTCAAGCAGGCGACTGCCAATAACGGCAAGAGAAGAGCAGCCCAGCAGTATTACCATTTAGTGGTCGAACTCTGGGCTGATGTTGGCACTCGGACGAGCGAGCAATTTGTTCGTGTCGCGTACCGGAGGTCGGCGAAGATGATTGTACGTGGGCGCTCACCGGGCCATTACCAAACAGAGCGAAGAGGTAGCACGAGCAGTGGGCCTGGCGGTGGCAGTGGCAGCTTGAGCGGTTACGGAAATGGCCCAATCGTAGGAGCCGAGTTCCCATCTAGCGGACCAGTGCTGTCGGGTGGGTTTTCAGGCTATGAGAATCGCAGTTCAGCAATGCCACCCTATCCGCCTCGGCATCATCACGAAGAGATCCCGGCAGAAACGGCGATACCCCCGGAGGAAGCGAAGGCTATCGAAACCACAAAGGGGTATCAATACTACCCAGGGACGATTTATGAAGGGCAACACGACCAACGCGGCGGGGTTGAGACGTTCACTCATCAGCGAGGTGACCAAGATGCGAGCTCCTTCGAGACCAAACCAAAAACCGAGTATGACGGTGGTAACAGTCCTCTTCCGAGCCTCTTCCACCCGGGGCCTTTGATGGTGAACCGCGGGTGTGGGCGTTTCGAGGGCAAACCACGCTCAGAAGGATACTATCCTTCTATGGTACCGCAGTCTGGCGTTAATGTCGCTAACATTACCTGAGAATCGCGACCTTTACGGGCTTGAATGGGTGAATTTGTCGCAAAATGGGTTTGTCAACAGGGAGAAAATGGGATAAATCTGGGTTATAAAATCATGAAGGGCTCGGAAAACGCATGGCTTTTGGGGTTATGGGATTTGGCTTCGGCATTACGCCCTTTCTTTTGTTTTGTCTTAACCTACACGCACACATACCCACACCCACGCAAAACTCACACGTACGCTCGCGATGTTTAATTTTCGGGGGAAGATTGTCTCGCCTCTTTTGTTTGTGTGGCTTATAGGAAGTATGGGCGGCTTCGGTGAAGGGGATTCCCTCACTCGTGGCAGGCAAACGGGCTACGCCAACCGACACCAGGTTATGTGTCCACGGGCCTCCCCAGTGGCCCTCGCTCCATTCTACCCGCCCTGGGTCTGACAGATCGAGAGAGATGTTAACAGCAAAGCCACAACTTTATCTTCTTTCCCCCCCTTTTTTTGGATAACAAGGATACCCCCGATGCAGGTTTAGTTGGGGAGCCGAATGTGTTTTTTATTTTTTTCTTTCCCCTATCAGTCGATTTCAAGGCCTTTACTTCATATTGATTCTTTTATACATGGACTTATGTTGGATAGTTTATTAGAACGTTTGTGTTCTTAACTCGGGCAGTGTAGGTCATTTGCTTCTCTTGACACCCTTCCCGGTTCTTAGACGCTACTACTGCGCGGGAGAAGGCGGAGCTCAAAGGAGAGAGATGGGAAAAGTGTTCAACTTTGCGTCACGATCTTTACCCTATCTAATTTATGCTAGGCCTTGTTGGTGTAGGACATCGGACTGGCGTGGGATTAGGGGCCGCAGGTACAGGTACGGGCACCGGCACAGGTACAGGGACAGGATCTTGTGCCTTCACAGCGGGTTCGGGCACAGTTGGGAAATCGAGCATTTGTAGAGTGCCGACGACTATGGTTCAGTTTTCGGTAGGCCTTCGTCTATGAACATTAACATTTTCTCCCCTTATATTATTACTTCGCGGTTCTTCTCCCCATCTGTTTCCGAGCCAAGGGCGAGAGGTCCCTTCCGTAGACGGTATTCGACGCTTCTATGGCCGTTTTACAGAAGCCAAGTGTTCCTTCGATGTGACCTTGGAAGCTTCTATGAGAAGAGCTTGATGTTGTTACATAAACTTAGCTTCAACCCTGCTCCCTTCCCTGCGTTGGCATGCTCGAGGCACGTCGGGCTTCTCGTACTCCCACTGTAGCTAGCTATTTCAGGGGCAATTCTGTGTGACTGTCCCCACACTCATGCCCACCGAGATTGTGGACTTATTTGATCAATATTGCAGTATGCGGGGTAGGTGTATATTGAGAGCAAAGGGTGCTGTCAACTTGGACTTCTCGGTGAAGTGTCCTCCGTAGTATTTTGGTTCATTTCAAATTAAAAACAGATATACAGGAAGAGATACACCCGGAAAAGCGGCCAGGTAAATAGTATGGCCATTGAAGCCCCTTTTAGTTCGGGAATATTACTGCTGTTGGTCGTTGGTTCTGTTCGCGATACCCCACGCGGTTGGCCACGCCTCATCTGAGTGAGTGCTCGTATATTGATCACTCTCGGGGAATTGTACATCTTCTTAAACCGTGCTATTTTGGTACTGGAAGCCCACCATCCCTCCATAATCCCTGTAACGCTCGTACTAGCCAGGACTATTGGGAATGAATGACTGCAGGGCGAGCGCGTTGTCCTACATAACGGAAGTTTTTTTGTCTCCGATTCTAGTTGCGAACTGTGAGAGATGTTTACGAGGTAGTGTGGGTTTTGCGTTGGATCGGGTTCGCTGTGATGCGGAGACCGGTGAGTTGGTCCACGGAAAGGTGGACGTCTCGGGATAGTTTTTATTACCAAACTTTGGCTCGACGCACCATGCGAGATTGGGGAAGATAGTACGAAGTAGAACCAGACTTCGAGTAAAACGGATCAACGAAAATTCGGTAACGGACGGTTGACCAAGTCATAGACGGACGGCACTTGAGTTTCTCGCGCTTAAGGACAAAGAGAAAAAAGGAAGAAAATGGAGACGCACTGTGTGGGAATAGTTAGAACAAGACTAGGGGAAGCCAGCCGTCTTTGCCAGATCAGTCGATGCATCCTTCGTCATAACCCTTGCTCGGAGGGCCCTGGACTTCAGGAGTGGTTCGCGGTCAGATTAAGGTTTTTGGGTGAAGCGTGGGAACGAACTGGGCATCAATGACACTAAACTAAAAGGGGGAGAGTGTCTTGCCCGTGGAATGTGGAATGGGGGGAAGCGTTTCCCCCACAAATGGTTGAGGTGTCTTAGTTCGCAATGCCAATGTCGGGTCTTTACTTTTTCTTATGGGGTCTTTCTTAAAGGATTCCAAGGTGGCAGCTTGACACTTTGGTGGAATGTGCTTGATCTCGGGGGCCAGACGCTGGGGGCGAGTGGGTGCCATCATCGTCGAATGGGATGATAGAACGTATGAGACATCGAATATGGAAAAGTTCTCAGAGAACCGCCTTGCCTTGCAGCATCGATCCATCGGATCCGACAAATTCTCGCGTTTACGAGTTCTATATGTGCACTCTATGACAGAGCTAACCGTAAACTGGCCTCGCCCAAACGGACCATGCCGCTTACTGTTGAGTCTTATACGACTGGTCAAATTGATCAAATTTGATTGACTCCTGAAGCACAACTTCGTACTTTGCAAATGGGAGCCTGGAGAAGACAATTGGAGTCGGTTCCAAAAGTGATCAAATATCACAATATCACACGAGAGCAATTTAAGCTTGAAAGCGTCAAAAGTACCGAGGGTACCGTGGACGAAGCATGAAAGCACAGGTGCTTATAAGCTAGATGCACTCGGTAGTCCCGCTTAGGTCATTGTTATTACGATCTGCTGGGGTCGATCTGGCTGTCGTCACAGACGGTAACCGGGAATATGATAGACATGATAGATAATACGTATATGTAGACCTGGGAAGACCAGACTCGGCAACGTAGACTTGAGCTCAACACAAGCTGATTGTAAGAACCGGTGAATGAGGCCATGAATGTGATTGATGCGTTTACGGTGCCCGCTAACAGTGAGTGTACTTGTAGATGAAATAGATTTCCAGGAACAATGAAGAGGTACGAATATGAACCAGATACAAATCAATCGGCACAGTATTACAAAGGTACAATACTTCGCACAGTATTACAGTATTACTATGTACACCTGCCCTCGCGCCTCGATCTATGTACGACATCAACGAGATTGATATTCCCCATCCCGTGGCGACAATCCTCCTAGATTAAAATTTCACGGAGAAAACTGGTTTAATCCCTGAGCTCGTCTGCTGTCCTCGGTTTTATCCTGGAATAACTCCGAAGGAAGTTGTTGAGTGGATGGGATGGGTAGGCGGTAGCCCTTACTTGCCGTGTCATACTACGCCCACTGGTTCGCCTCTGTTGAGTCATCCCAGAGCCCAGACCCAGAGGGTCATTCTCGGAAGTCTTCGCACTAGTAACGGAGGAGTCAGGATTAAATCCATTGATGTACTTTGTACCCGATCAAAACAGTTGGTGAGCTCGAACTGCATGTAATAACCGTGCTACTGCACTTGCAATGCCAGAGAATCAAATACGGGGACATATTGAGGCGTGGTGTGCCGAGTACCCATCTCGTGGTCACCACAGTTTTATCGTTCGTCTACGCCCACCTCTCACACCCGTACCTTACTCTACGTTAATATGTGGTGGCAGGAGCATCTCCCGCTCCGGTGCTTGCTTGGCTACGTCTCGCATGCGTGGCCCTGATGTGATGAGGATCGCAGCGCGCTGCACCACCTGCGCAGCATAGTTTTCGAACTTTCGGTCATTGGCTGATGATTGCACTTGTACGCGAGGGCGCAGTACATTCATCGATCCCCACGGGCATGTGTCATTTGCAATGGATATTGTCTTGATGGCGGAAACACATGTTGGTGTGGATCATCGGTGGTTCATCGCTCTTTCTTTCATCGCAAAGCTCGGGCGATAAAAACAATAGGGAATCCGAGAGGGAAGGGAAGGTACAATCAAGATTGTTGGACCAAGGGCAGGAGGTATCATTTCGCAGAGCAGGTGCTAGACACTCCAGGATGCTTGGTGTCGGGCCTCGCCTTCCATGATGATGCCTACGAAGTACACCTCCTGCAAAGTACAATTGTACTTTGTAGAATCTCCCGCGCGCACCGAGCAAGAGATGATCAAATCGAGAATCGAGAGCCAACAATTTGAACAATCCAAGCCATGCCCCACCAACAATCAACCATCATTCGGCAGCCCACCTCACTCAGGCGGGCGTCGCTGTAGCACGCCTTGAATGGGAGAACAAAAGGCGGTCTCCTCATCTCAACCTGCATGAGCATTACCATCGAATGCTACTTTTCAGCGGAGAAGAGCATACGAGGCATGGTTCCCAGTTACAAGCCTGCGCCCATTTTCCCTGCCCGGCTATCAATCACACCGGCTCAGGGAGCATCTCCTCCAAGCTCGCGGGCCGATCTGGGTTCTCGGCACCGACGTTGTTGGTCTTTACTTTTTCTGGTAACTATTCTTCTGCGGTCACTTTTAGCTTCGAGCCTCCCCCCCTCCCCGCTCTATCCATTCTACGCCAAGTCTTGTGGCGTTGGCCGCCTTCATTGTCATCTGCCTCATCGCTGCAATTTACGCATGGGGTGCCCACCATGTTGGTGAGCAAACAAGGAGGACCCAAGTCGTGCGAAATGTCGATAATACCTCACTTTCATCTCACACGAGCGAGCTGGAGCCTTGAAGAAGTGGCGTTTCCAGATCCCCCCAAGTCGGTGCCGCCCAAACGGAAAGAAGCTTGCCCAACTTTTCATCGAACGACCGACGAGGATGCCTCCCCTCTCTTCTTTTCTTTTTTTTTTCCCGGTTCCCGAACCACGGACACGGTAAGGCGAACGGACTCTGATGCTTCACAGCATTTTCGCTCTCGCGCCTACATTAGCGTGGTTGAGACTGCCATCTGTACAAAGTACTTCAGAGAAATGTACTGAGTAGATCGGTCTCTACTCTGTGCTTCGGGGCCTCTTGTCCGAAAGCTGGTCCTCGCCTCACCATGGCATTCTTTTCGCCATGCGGTGAGAACATAGTTGAGAGAGCCAAAGGAACCCGAAGATTGTAAGCGCAGTCTCCGGGGACTATTGAAACGCACACAAAACTCGTCAGAATGTCTGGTCTTTGTTATCTATTTTCAAGCCGATTCTGCGTGGTACTCGGGCAGCCTCAAAGATCTGCGAGGCACACAACCACACCCACTGCCTACACGGATTCAAAGGGGGTGATGCCTGCATCTGAGGTTCTTCCGGAAGCCCCAGTTGTCTCAACAGGTGTGCTGGGCCTCATCGCCAGCAATGGCTCTTCGTCTAGACCACCATTCGCTCCCCTGCCCCCTACAACGTCAATCTCCGCGGCTACGGAGGGGCCCTGTTAATCCCACAAAAATACAGCGTTGGTGACGAGCTGCTACTGGATATGAATCCCACTCCCCTTGCCCCCTCTTTTCCCAAATCGGCCCCGTTGTTGGGGGCCAACCCATCCCCAACCGAGCTCGACCGCTGAGTCGAGCACTTGAATCCCTGAATAAAACGGTAGCCTCGGGGCCAGTTTGAGAGTGCGATACGACAGAATACCTGTTAATGACAGAGAAGTCTCTCTGGGTGTTTGCCATGTATCTTTTTGTATCCTGGGGAAAGAGTCGCGAACAACCATAACTCGCCCTTCACTATGTCAACTCCCCACCCC
>NJFT01000181.1:0-83710 GCA_002221725.1 Scedosporium boydii
GAGGGAGAGGAGGAGGGGGAGTAGGAGACCGAGGAGTCGGTCGACAGTGGCGCCGCATGAATCGGAGCTAATGGAGGGGATGCGTAGTCTGCTTGTTTCGGTCGATAAAGTGAGGTGGTTGAGCAGAGCGGAGTGGAGGTTCTGTGCCTCTGTTTCTCTGTTTCTGCTTGTACGAAGTATTTTCTCTGTGGCTGTACTTTTGTATCCTTTGTCTCTTTTCTAGTTTTAGTAAAGTGAATCAATGAATGGGAGGGTCGCCTCGGCGTCTTTGAAATATCTTACTTCGTCCATGGCAGAGACAAGCACAATTGTCGTGAGGTTGAACCCGGCCCCACGGCGCCGAATCCAATTTTCCTTGGCGCCTCGACTGCTTCGTAGTTTACTTCGCAGACTAGTCGAAGTCTTCGGAAGTCGCTCCCTGCCGCCCGTGTCTCCGCCCCGCTTGGCCCAAGCCCCGCCCCGTTGAATGTCCAAATCGGTCAAATGCAACAATTGATTGATTGCATCAACTGATCAATCTGATCTGGCCAACCCCGTCCAATTCTCCAAGTCTGCAATGGACCAGACCAGTCAACGGACCAGTCGCAATGATCCCGTCCAATGGCCCCGTCCAATAATCCCAACTTTGAAGGTCACCAACCACGCGCCACGGGCCAAGCAACGTTTCTTCCTCTCGCTTGGCCGTTGCCCCGTGAACCACGCCAACGCAAACAATAGTACGACACACGACGCAGATCAGTCCAACCCACTTCGTCAATCCATTGTTATCGGTATTATTACGACCCGCCCATGGAATTCTTCATCCCGCAGTCCAAGGACTCGAGGATAGACATGCATGGCCAAAAAGGAATAATATCTATAATCTACCAGTACTAAGCAGCTAAGCAGTGGTCTGGTCTGGTCTGATTCATGGTTAATCGTCCCTGCGCTCCGTGCCCTCCTATTTTCCGTGTCCCGCACTTGCACTTCGTCACGACAATCCTGCATTGATCATTGCTCATTGATCCTTTGCTTCCCTGATCGATTATCCATTATCAAACTCTATTATCGTGACTCCGCTTACGCGCATCTTCTCTCTTCGTTTGCGAAGCACGGGCGTCGCACTTGCACCCCAAGGCCTCGATCCCCGGTGAACCCGCGTGTTGTTGTGACACGTCGTCAGCCCTTTTCATCCTGGTCATAACCGCTCCCCCTCCCCCACAACCCTTTCCTCGATAATCTTACCTCGTCTTCTTTTGCGTGCTGCCAGCTCAGCACTGCAGGGTAGAGAGGATCGGGGAGTGAGAGTCAGAAATTCCCCTGTAAGAGTGTGCATTCCGAAGGCCAACAATCCAGTCATGATCACTCCTTGAGCTCGAGGAAAATCCACCCCTCCGTGGAGCATCCCCAGTCCATTGTCACCAGTCACCAGTCAAAGCCAAGAAAAGGGAGCGCCCTCCGAGAATACGAGGTTTGGAAGGGAACCTGCACCCCTCATCCCGCTTCTCGCGTGTCGCGACAACTCTATTTGTGCGTTCTTGGGGACAGCCCGCACCATGAGTTGGCCTCACCGGGCCTCGTACTGACTTCTCCCGGCTTTCCTTGCTTTTCGTCCCACACCCCTACCGCTGTTAATTGGGCCCAGGAAAACCTAACAAGAAAACTAAAAAAAACCATCACCTTCTTCCACGCTGCTTCCCGGTCCCGGCCATGTCACACGGGGTTCGGCGACGGGCCCTCGCGGCCGGCCCGCACGCAGCTATCCGAAATGCACCTGTCGCCTTTCTTCTTCTTCTCCTCCTCCTCGTCGCCTGGGTGCCCGTCGTCCTGGCCGCCACCCCGGCAAAATTTCCTTATATGCCCACCACTATAATCGCGCCAGCCTTGACCTCCGAGGGAAGCGACTCGACTGCCCATAAGGCTTACGTATTCCGCCAGGCCGGCGGAAATGTCGAATTCCTTTCGCTGAATATCGGCGCCACGGTCGACGGAAAGAATGGGTGGGAGACCCTAACCGAGAAGCTCCCATTTATGGATGGGGCCTCTGACACCACGATATACTCGCCAGTCTTGACAGAAAATGGCCATCTCATCGTCTACGCGGGCGATTGTGACTTACCAAGCGACTTTCAAATCTGGACATATATTCCTTCAACCAACAGCAATGGGAAACCCTCCTGGGAGAAACAGACCATCTCTTCTGTGGACGGCAGCATCACATACCCCGGGCCCAACTTCCTTAGCGCTTCTGTGAGCTTTTCTTCCCAGGTCCAACCGACGGTTTCCGACCCCGTTGTCTACACCTTTGGGGGTATGTGCGCCAATTCGAGCGACGAGCTCACGAGCTGGCAGTATCTCGGCCGTTATACCAACCAGATGCGCAAGATTTCTCTCGAGTCAGATTCCAAGTACAGTCTCTCTATCGTGCCGAGCAAGGGCCCCGTGCGTGAGGCTGGCTTTACGCTCACGAGGTTGCTCCCATCCCTAAATTACCGCGGAGACACCGTTACGCAGCGCTCCAACTACGTCCTTCTCGGAGGTCATACTCAGGAGGCTTTCGTGAACATGAGCACGGCTGCGGTGTGGAATCTTCCCGAGGAGTCGTGGTCTTTCGTCAACATCAAAGCCCCGACCACCCGGTCTGAAGAACTAAGAGCCGACATAGCCCTGGTATCGCAGCAGCCAGAGAGTGTGGCTGTCGATAGTAGATCTGGGCATACAACAGTCCTGAGCGAGGATGGAACCACCCTAGTTCTATTGGGTGGCTGGGTCGGTAACGTCAACCGAGCCGCACAACCTCAGCTCGTGATGCTCCGGATGGGAGCGTCTTATGACGACTGGCAGTGGGTGATCCCTGGTGTTCAGCCCAGCGGCAACGGTGTCTACGGGCATGGTGCAGCTCTTCTACCCGGAAATGTCATGATGGTGTATGGCGGTTACGAAATTACTCCTCCCAACTGGTCCAAGTCAAAGAGACAATCAAACTCGGACACGCCCCAGTTCCTCAACCTTACAAGTATGACATGGGCCACCAGCTATGCGAATCCATCTTATTATTCTGGCCAGTCACCACCACCTTCCTCTCCTAGCGGTACCGGTGCGGCAGACAAAGACGACAATGCGAAGCGACTCGGCCTAGGCATTGGCCTTGGTGTCGGCATCCCTCTCATCATCGCCGCCATCGCGCTGTTCTTCTTCCATCGACAGCGTTCGAAGCGCAGGAGGACCTTACGTGACGACGCCATCCGTGCCCTGGCGCAAGATAGAGCCCTTTTCCTTCAGAGCGAAAATGAGATGGCGGAGCGAGACTACGACACCGGATATGACTCATTGTCCTGGGCTCCTCCCACATGGTATACAGGAGGGCCTAACGCATATGATAATGTGGCGCGATCCCTCGGATATGAGACTCTGAGTAGCGGAAATAACAGAAATTCCATGTCGCTTCACCCCGCTCTGCAGATTCCGCGAAAGCCTGCCTCACGTAACTCGAGAGGCATGTACCAACCTGCCGGAGGCTCCATGACGTCCGGCATTCACCCAATTTATGAAGCAGATGAGGAAGTCGAGCAGCAAGAGAACAGAGGACGCGAAAACGACGACACTCCCAGCGCCGAATCATCCAATGAGCCACATACTCCCGGTTCTCAGGTCCCTTCAGATCCATTTGCGACTCCGGTCCTTCCGGCAGCCCCCGTTCTATATCCTAGCGGGCGATCCTCTGCAACGCCAAGCCCCGAGGGACCTAGGATGGACCCCGAGGTGCAGGATTGGATGTCAGATGTGGACGCAATGGAGGGCCTACTTGCGCGGATGAACCGCCGACAAAGCGGAAGGGTTTCGCCCACGAAATCTTCAAACCCATCCTTGATTACGGACGAAGATGCTCGGACAGGAAGTAACCTGTCAGACCGCAGCGCGGTCAGCCTCGCACGATCGACATCAGGGAGGTCTTATCTCCGCCCTCTCAGTTTCGGCGCTGGTTTCGGTACTAACGCGGCTGCCGACGGTCGACTCGGCAGTTCGAGCAGCAGCAGCCCTTCTTACAGCACGGCAAAGTCCAACTTCACCACCTTGCAGGCTGAAGGACCGAATCTACTCTACGCCGGCGGTAGTGGTGAGCCGGATCACGACCGCCACTACCACCACGATAATGACGAAGAGCACGACGATGATATCATACCTGTTCCTGGGAGCCCTAGCAAGATGAAACCCCGTCGCGGATGGTTAGGCAGCCTTCGCCGCGTTTTCGGTCCCGGAGCGGGCCCATCCCAAGACCATCCTAGCGAGCCCTCGCCAACACGCGCTTCCGTGGAGCACACTTCGACAGATTATGACCACCGCCCTTCGGGGTTGAGCAGTATTAGCGGCTCTCTGCTCCGGAGAAAACAGGGCAAACACGCATGGGAGTCGGAGGTTCCCGGGTCGGGAACAGCCAGTGGACTAACCGTGCCGGCGGAGCAGGAGCCGAGATGTTCGACCGAGACGGATTGGGATATTGAGAGGGCGGTGGAGCAGCGTCTTGTTCAAGTTATGTTTACAGTGCCCAAAGAGAAGTTGAGAGTGGTCAATGCGGAGGTGGAAGGAGAGGCAGAAGCCGGAATGTCTGGTCTTGATGGTGAAAAGCCTACCGAGGAGTTGGTGCGAGGGCCCGAAGGGGGTTCTCAAACGACGTACGGTGGTGAGATTCTGAGTGAGAAGCAGGCGCTCGAAGAAGCCTCGCTTTCGGCGCATCCGATCCACAACGACCAAGTGTCGGATTTGGAAGACCCTTTCCTTGAGCCCCTACACGGCGAGGTTTCGTCCGAATCCGAAGGGGTTCATGGCCACTCTTTAGAGGAGCGAATCGTTCCAGAAGCTCTGGTGAAACCACTATCGCCATCCAGTTTCCAGCCACCGACACCCGAAATACCGCAACGCAACGTTATGCGGGATACACCGCCCAGCAGGGAATCCGAATTACTACGTACGGCTGACTCGATGAAGTTTGAAAAACCGAAGACCAAGGTGTTGGAGATGGTTGAGTCGATTGAAGGGAGAAGTAGAGAGGGATCTCCCCGGCGAGGGAAATGAGAGACCATAGATATGGTGAACGGTGTGTGGTTTATTTTTTTGTCTTTATTATTTTTTTTTTCTTCTTTTACTGTTATTCTTTCTTTGATTTGGCGAGGCTAGGGTTTTTCTTCTTCTTTTTGGTATATATAATTATGGCGGAACCCGAATAGGGAGAAAGAGAGGGATTGGTCTGTTTGATAGGAATGGGGGAGAGACGGGATGGCGTGTGGATATGGGTTAGGGGATGGGGAACTTGGGCGGACTGGTACGATTACGAGTCAAGGATAACATTGATGTGTAGGATGCGAAACGGATTGATGGGGTTTTCTTTGAAGGGTATTTATTGTATGTATTCTTTCTTGGAATTTGGGCGCAAATCTGCTTTTTGGATATGGGATGGGTTTTACGGACGTTCGATGCATTTCACGGTCGTTCAGGGATTGCACCTTGCTCCTAAAGCTTAGACGATACTATATATACGTGTTTATATCGCTGGCATACTTGATGAGCACCAGTGCTGTACGAACTTGTGACTGGGATCGTGGATTTGTTTAAATGCAGAGAGAGTCGAGAATACAATTTACTATCTGAGAAAACTACGCGCAACCCAACAGAGTGGTGGTTGCCAGCCCCTACTAGGAAACAAGACTCCGAACGCCAAGCTAACAAAATCTAACGATTCCGCTCTACGGATGCACTATAACCCATCTTAACAGTGAAAGGAAAAAAAAAAAAAGAGTCTACTATTCCCCATTCTGCAGGCCTCCATCGACCCTCTTCGTCAGTCCCGCATTCCGCTCAATGACCGAATCAACAAGCGCCTTCCCGGGGAAGTCAATGATCACCACACCTGCCCGGCCCGGCGTATCCGGATCCTCCAACCAGATGCCCGTCCTGTCATTCATCCCGAGGATCTGCCTATCGTTGAGCGGACCAGCCGCAGCCTCGATGGGCAAGACGCCGAAGGAAGCGCTGAGATGGGATAGGAACAGCACGGAGTTGTCATCGGGCCTGTTCCTCGCCAGGTGCAAGTTGGACTCGATGGCCACCCACTTATCCTCGAGATGGTAGATGGTGGGGATTTCCCAGAGGTCTTCGAGTTCCATCAGCGACGACTCCCAGAGGAGACCGTAGTGCCTCTCCTCGGCGGGGAAGTTCTCGAGCAGGAGGATCTTCCCGCGCAGGTCTCCCAGGGTGGGGAGGTACGCGGACTGCGGGGACTCGACGGGGACCTCGAACAGATGCTTGCTGAAACCGGGCGAGGTCTCGGGGTTCTCGAGGCGGAAGTGGTTGAAGACCTCCTCGAACGTCTTGTTCCACTCTTTCGCATCGCCAACGGGCTTGCCCTCTTCCTTGAGCCGCATGATGATGGTTTCGTCCGGGTGGGCGTCTAAGAAGGCGAACATCTCCAGGGCGACGTCGGTAAAGGTGTATCCCGTGTAGCTGATGGAGTGGTAGATTCCTATCGTGTGGTTGACGAGCCTGCCCCGGATGTCGAAATAGCGCACGCCGGCGTTCAGTTGGGTGCTGAGGTTATGGCTTTGGCACTGCAGGCGGATATTCTTCACCATGTCGTAGGTCATGGTGTCGTGAGTTCCCGGAATGGATAAGCTTGTGATGTTGACATCGTCCGGGATCGATGCCATCCAATCCGGATTATAGGCCTGGTCAATATCGAAAGAATAAGGCGACTCGTACCCATGATAACATTTCGCTCCTCCCCAGCTAAACATGCAATGTCCGATCGAGAGCAGAGCCGTAAATAGAGCCATAGCGATAAAGGCGCAGAGAGCGATGAGGACTACAGACGCGACACTTCGTCTTCTGGCCGGCCGATTCAGGGGAGCGTACCTCGCCCCGCCGAGCTGGCGCAGGCCCATTAATTTATCGCAGTCTCTCCATAGCGGTAGCTGCTTCTCTGACGGACTGAAGGTATCGGCGGTCCCTCGCATGATGAGGGCAAATGACAAGTGAGTCCAAGGTTAAGTTGGTGGGTTGACCAGCTTTAGGGGGCAGGCGCGATGTTTCGGCCTCGGTACGTGGTGTATTGATTGAGCCAGGCAGATGCTCGAGAACCGGCCTCTCCGGGTTAACTCCTGCGAGGTTCGAACGGGACGAGAGAAAAGAGCGAAACACAGAGGCCGTCGCGCCCACGACGTAACACAAAACACCAACAGGCTTATATTACTCGAAAGGCTTGGATGTAAGCAGACTTGTTGGGATCTCAACGACGAAGTGCTCACATGGGCTTCAGGCTTCAGGTTCTAACCCAATAATCCGGGCACATGACCTGGACATGCCCAGGCGGAGGTTGGTTGCTGTGTCGGATTGTGGCAGATGCCTCAAGCCGGCAAGTTCCACCGCAGTTTTGCCCCGAAGCCGGAACGAATTGGACGATTGAAGGAGGCTGCGTGGGGTTGTGGAAAATGGGGAAGGGGCAGTGATGGCGTCATAGCCAGACCAGCTGGCTCTTTCTGTGTTATAAAGTATGAAGCAGACTCCTCATCTCCTCATAATTTGGCAACGAGTGAACCCTCCCCACCGCCTCGCGCCATTGAAGGCGTTGAGGATGAGGGCAAAAGCGAGAGCTTGGGTCAATGAGCAGCAGATGATCGCAGTCCCATGAGTGTGACGAGGGGGATTTAACTCACCGAAGAAGCAGTTGCCACACCCAGGGGCAGGTAGATTAGTTTACTGAGTGCAATCAATTGATCTCGGTTCCTGACTATCAAAAACCACCAAATTCTGACGGGAAAATTGAGCTTAAGGCACTAAAGTTTGAGAACGAGGGCACTGTGCAACCATGACGAAACCCGGCACGTTACGATCTTGACAGCTCTGAGACGCTCTGTTGAGAACACTGTCAATGTTGGCCAGGTCACGCTTCCCTGGGAAAACTGGAAGCTTGTGCTGCGGATAGACACGTGAACATTGGCGAGTTGGTGTCTCTCGATGTTTTCGTTGCTTCGTCTCGACCTTCCGTATTTTTGGCTTGGTGTTGCATTGGCCATCTCCAAGAGTTGCAAGAGCTCCGAACATGCCACCCGACATTTCATTGGAAACGGCTCTTGCCCAGCTCGATTTGTTAATGGACGGTGTTGATAATGTAACCGGGCCATATCCGCCATCTCCCAGCAGTCCTTCGCACTCAGTAGAGCTGCTGCTGTGGTCTTCACCTCTTCACTCTGGCTTGATCCTCCAGAAGTTAGTCAGATACCACACCAGGAATGGAATACGAAGCAATCACAAGATTCTCTGGCAATCAAGTGGTCGAGATCACTTCTTATCGCTTTCACTCATGATATGTCCTTTCGAAAAATCCTATCCTGCATAGACGCCAGCTGCCATTTATAGATTAGATTTTACTTTCGAACATGATGTCACGGACGGCCCAAGGACATGTGGTCGGCGAAGATCAGGCACTTTTTTGGCCTCCATGTTCGTCGTGGCGAACAATTCGAACTAAACTTTTAACAAAGAAAGGGAGGAAAAACGTGGCTGACTCGCCCCCACTGCCATGGAGGCAAGGGCTTGGTATCATTTAAATATGCACCAATACCAATAGCTTGGGCGAGATATCATCATACCTCGCTCATCGATGCGAGGTGGTCTGATGCATCGATGCATACGCTGAGTCACATTGGTTGTGGGAAAACAAAATCCACCAAAAGTACCGTACGAGTGAATGTGTCCGAAGCACGAAGGGAGTAATGCATCTATCTCTCTTGCATTCTCACATCAGCATATCATCCCGTCCATTTTCGATGTGCCAATAGTCCGTTCGCAGCAATTTACGGATTGCATTTGCGCTTCTGTCGTCATATGAAAGCGGAAACCAACTGCCAGATAGGACGGAATCCATGGCTCACGACTACCCCTGTGCCGCAAACTGATTGTTTCGCGTGACCCCAGATGCAGCAAGGAGTTTTGAAATATGTCTGTTGCCGTGAGCGTTCAAGCTTAGTTGCGGGGACGTCAATTTCTTGATATAAGATGTGATATTTTTGGAGTTTTACGTTTCTGATGTTCCATCCCAGCAGCGGCCTCTTGGGGAGACATGGAGAATGACACGGGATTCAGCATATCATCATATTTTTTGTGCTTTGCCGAGTCTGGCTGAAAGGTGTCTCTTACCCATACCACTAGCAAGAGTTAACTGGCCATGCTCATGCACGCCGAACCTTGAAATCTTGACTCTGCTGGTCCATCTAGTGTAGGTGGAGCTTTGCATCTGAGCACATCAAGAGATTGCAAGCAGTTCCGTGGTGGGGCTGCTCCCTGATATTTCGGATGCATCCCTCTCTCTGTATTATGTGGAAAACGGAAAAAAGGAAGACTCGAGTGTTCGGTTTTGCCACCCAGAAGGCAAGCTAATAAGCATGAATGTGAGTCGATATTATTCGTCTCCTTGCAGTCCCCGACAAAGTTAAAAAGAAAAGAAAAAAAGTATGGTGATGATGGTGGCATCGTGTTTGTGAGGATGCGGAAATCGTGAGCCAAAGCAATGCGTCGTCTTGGCCTGACCACTGGCTATGACGAGTTGCCGTATTCTCTAAAGCCCCATGCTCTTCAAAATCCCCTTGTTGGACAACTGGAAATTTGTATTATCAATGGGAGGAGAGAATGCTCAGTTGACGCGATGATGAATGGCGTAAACTCGACGGGGCAAGTATTCGCTCACGACTCCTCCATACTTTCATACTTCGTGCTTCGTCCTTGGAAGTAGGATCAGTTCGGCTCAGAGTGCGTGTCTAAACCAAGGCTTTAAAATTACGATGGACCACGCCTCTTGCGCAATGATCATGGATGTGGGCGTTTCAGCCTCTCGCTTGGCTGACCAAGCAAGATGCAGATGGAGCGTGGGATCGCGGAGAAGGAAAGGAAAAAGGGTGCGGGACCATGAATCTCGTTCATAGCCGACATCGATGTCAATCGTTGACTCGTTCTACCTGCTTGTACCAGTAAAATCTTGGACCTGATGCGAAGGGCATTGGACCCTAGGGTCTATGTCAATTGATGCTTCAAGCTTCATCTTGGACTGAACATGGACATGGAATTGAAGTTCGAAGGTCGAGCACTCAACTCAGGTTCAATCTTCGTATTTCCGCCCCTATTACTGAGTCCACCCCACGCCTCGGTGCCATTTTGATAAGAGCACCAATGATTAGATGTACACTTACAGACCGGCTGAAGCAGTTCATCAGGCTCAGGGTCCTCGCAGGATCTTTGAGGCGTTCGATCTGATCTTCTTTGAAACAGACTGTCCCCATTAGAGAAACAGTAGATCCATAGACTGCAGTCGTAATGGCCCGGCCGATCTTGTAATTGATCGATTATTGCTTCATCCGAGATTAGCGAGTCTCCTGGAGCTAAAATAGCTCTCTAATAAGCCCTACTATATCTAGCCGCCTCCACAAAATTACCCAGCACCAAAGTACACGGCTTATCTACACTGCACTCCTTCAATCTATCGACCAGAGTGAGAAATAATCGATCGTGTTTGGCAGGTCCCAAAACTCTATAGAGAGCAAATGCCTGGCATCTGTCACTCTACAGTCGCGCATGTAGTTTACCAACATTGAACCAACCACCAATCGTGGAGATTTGGCGATTACTTCGCAATGTTTGAGGTGTCTTTCGTCAGCTGGCAATGTACTTACTCACTTCAAGACTCGTGCAGAGAACAAGTCTGGAGTAAGTGCCTGGTACCCTGCGAGTTACCTCGGTCGATCGCTCGATGTCTGTCCCACGATTTAGCCACTTGACAACGGAGCTGGCATGTCCTAATCTGCACGCTTCTTTGTCTGTCCGACTAATGTACTCTAGACTATACCTTTTTAGCTGAAATGACCCTGGCTCGGAACAGAATCAAGTCAAGCTGGTCCCATTTACCTGTGTATTTCGATGTGCATTGAGGAGGCCTGGGCAAGAAAGCGCCGACCGGGATCGTCATCAGCTGGAATAACCCCGGTTCCATTACGCTGCCAAGACCGGAGAGATCCATCATCAATCTCAGTCCATGGAGCGAGTACTTCGTACATGCTTCGTCGTCCAGTGTACCCCCATGCCGACTCGAGGACTGGTAACATGGACGATGCTGGGTCTTCCTGTGATTAAATATCATGACAGGCAGTTTATGTAGGAGTGGTCGAGGCCTTGATGCAAGTGGTCAATCCGAGCAAGAAAAGTGTCTGGATACGAGCCGCACGCATTGTCTTACGACAATGGTGGTGTAGTATTTTGGAAACCCGACCAGGAAAAAAGGCTCGCTTCCATGACAGATAGCATCTTGACTTGCATCAAGAACATGGGGAGGGGATTTGGGAATACGACATCGTACTTGGCGCTTTCTTGTTGTACTTCGTACATATACTCATATACTCCGTTGGTCGGTTACCCATCAATCTCATTATCTCTTCAAATTGTTATTGTGTTGATCGATATGGGCCTTGCCGTTCTGCCTCCCTATTATGTACATACAATTGTGCGAAGTAGCCACATAATAGCCGATGCCCCACTTGGAAAAGCACTAATGGCTTGAGGTACGAAGAGTAGCAAGACTGGCTCCATCTTCAGGTCGCCCGAAGCCCGGCTGGTCGTTCCTGGTGCAGGCGCGGGCGGGCCATTTAAATCACTAGCCGGGAGCGGGACAACGGACTGGGTTCAGCAATCAATGTATCTTCGTAGTACACCAGCACTCCTCCGTATTTACAGGGGTCCTCCTCGTGTTCCACTAGTGTTGGTTCGTGTGAGCAAAGTACGTACACTGCTTCGCACCTGCCGCATGGTACATTCACAGTCCCGTGGCAAACCTTGCCTCTCCCATGCGAACTTCAGAGGAAGGAGAAGGTCGTGAGATCAGTGCATTACTATAGCACCTGTAAATGCATGCGCAGTAGTGCCTACTAACCACCAAGTAATTTAGGTATTGATGGCAGGACGAAACAATTTGATGTACCAAGTGGTGTAGATACTGATAATACGTGCTTCCCTGGAATGGTATCAATGTATCGCCAAAATCCAGGTTCTGTCCCCAGCGCTAATTTATTAAATTTTCTTCCCGACTTGGCTTGATGAAGTACTACGTACCTCGTAATTTCATGGTTCCTTCTCAAGCCCGTGCGTTCTGCTTGCCCTTTTCTTTTTCTCGGGTTGTTTCCTTCCACCTCTCGACTGCGTCTGCACTCTCATATTTGCGTGTCTTGTCTTTCCATGCCTTTGAATACCCCTTGAACCTTGTTATTTCCCCGTTGCCCTCTTGTTTGCAGCCGGATAGGCATCTCTTTCTTTGAAAGTGGACGTAGGGGATTTTCGCCTTTTCGCTGTTTCGCTTTTCTCTTTTTCTGTTTCCCTTCAATTGTTCTGTTGATGGAGATGATCTCGGTCCTGGCGGATGGTACCTTGCCACTGTTTTGCTGCTGATCCTCTCCGTCATACGTCACCGACTGGTCTCGGCCTGTCAGTCAACCCCCGAACCCCGGATCAGGCATTTCACGCTTGCTGCTGCCGGGCCAATTTTCCCCCCTGCTATGTCACGAAAGGAACTCCAACTCTCGCATCACCCTATCTTTCCTCCATTCTCTCATTCAACTCCCCAACCTTGAAACGAGCAAACAGGAAATACAACACCTTCGAGATTCAGTTTTTCCTCCCGACCGGCTCTAGGCAACAGACCCATCTGCTTTCCGGACGCCGTCCTATCTCGACTGACCTTTGCCTCCTTCATTGGTAGCACAGAGGGATCACACGTTAACATACACAGATACACAAACGATTTCGCAATCAATATTTTTTTTTCTCAGCTTGTTGTTGGCGTTTGCCGGATAGACCTTGCCGAGCTCTGCAGTCGTCGTTTCTAGACCTTTGTCTACTCTTCCTCGATCCCGCCCCCACCGCGAAACAGACCAAGCCTGTCCTTTTTGTCGAATCACATAATATCGACCCGAGATTGATCTTCAGCCAAATTTCGACGATTATTAGTCATTCTTGCGAATTCGTTCTCTCTTGTTCGGAAGTCCGGTTCCTGCCTTCTTGAAGTAGCGATATCAATTGCCGTCTTGGAACAAGGAAACTCGAGGGGGAATCTAGGTCATGGCCGCCTACTCGATCTAGGAAAAGGCATCTGGAGAATATAGTTGTCTGGATTGATGAACCCAACCGACTTGCTTTGCCCCTCGAGGTGTGCCATATAGTTGATTGGGATTTTCTTCGGGTTGAGAAGCACGCCTATCTTCTCGGTCTAACTATACCCTTGAGGCCTCTCTCTCGTGGTGAATCGCGGTTGCGGAGAGCGTGCAGCTCTAGACAGTCGTTACGAACCCTACGACGTGCAGCATTCTCTTATCTGCGATGGCCATACTTCAGCGCATTACCGGTTTTGCCGGAAAGTTCTTTCTCTTATTACAATTATGGGCCCTTGTCTGCCTGTCCGATACGCCCGCGGATTTCTGTTCGAGCATCAATACCGCGTCTACCAATGCTAGTAAGTTGGCAACTGCTCGCAAGTTATCTTGCCCGTATAATTTCCGGTCATTCTAACGTAGCCGCTAGACCTAAGCCTCTTCCAAAGTCATGGCCTTTGTGGCGACTTCTGCCGAGGCGATTATGCCTACGCGGTATTAAACTACCAGTCATGCTGGTGCTCCGATTATACTCCCAGTGATTCCACACTCGTCGGCAACGATAAATGCGATACTGGCTGTCCCGGCTACTCGGAGTTGTGTGGTGGTAAAGGTGTCTACGGTTACCTTGAACTTGGGAAGAATCCCAAAGGAACCAAGGGCAGTAGTAGTGTGAGTACAAGTTTTTCGTTCTTCGTGCCGTAGAGATGTCTACCCAGCCTTGATCACGTCGCTTTCCACCTCTTCGATTTAGTCCTTAGGTTCTGCTACCTGTTCACTAGCACAAGATCGCCTGCGTCAGGATGGGAAGGGCGACCGTTCTTGCCCTGTTCTTTCTCTGCCCCTTTCCCCTTTGTTCCAGCATATCCTGTTTTATTTGCTTCTATTCTGGGTTAATCCATAGCTGAGACGGCCCAGAATACAGATTCTCGTAGCACTCCAACTGCGAGTTCCGACCAATCTTCGGTTGGAACGAGCGGAACTTTGTCTTCTGTATGGATTTTTTTACTTCCATTTCTTCTCTTATATCCCTATCCCCAAGGGACTATACCTTTTTCTCTTACCCCTGTTGGCTAGTCTTTGGCAAAGTGAGAAAAAGAAGAAGAGCGATCTGCGTCTGGCTGATTTGGCCGGGAATTATGTGGGTGATGAGCTAAAACTGACGGCCTCTTTCTTTTTTTAGGACGGATCATCTGTTTCGACAGTGAGTACGCCCGATGGCATTCGCACCGTTACCGTGACGCCCACCGCTGGTGACGGGTCACAGGGCGCTGGCAATGAACCAGCAAAAAGGAAGGGCCCGAGCTCGGGGAAGATTGCTGGGATAGTTATTGGTGTCGTGTTAGGCATCGCAGCACTTGTGGCCATCGGATGGTTCATCATCAGAAGACGTCGTGCCAACGATCAGGGAGGCGGCGCATTCGAAAATCGAAGCTCCCACTCCTCAGCCTTCGCTGGCTGGGGCTCCGATGCGAGAGAGAAGGATGCACCGTCGGCTTCGAGCGGAGTTATGGCAGGTGGTGCGGCGGGCGATCGAAATAGCCGACTGATGCCAGTGGATCCTAGAATGGACCCTTTCACCTCTGCGCGAACCAAGAGCCGAGAAAGCGTTAATACTCTACACGACGATCAAGACTACTCTCGGCGGGTACATCAACCACGAGTCCTCCGGGCCATGAACCCGGATCCTGTCGAGGAATGAGCGCAGAAATCTGGATTTGACTGCGTTACTCGTTTCCGGTTCGCCTTCGGTTTGGATGGAGCGTACTTATGTCCTCATCATTCCGCTTAATATTTTTATTCAGGACGCCGTTTTTGTTTTACAGCGGCTATCTCTCATGACTTGCATGACTTGCGTTGGGAATTAAGGGATGGTTCTTTGGCATTTTTCTTTTTCCTATGTTTCCCCGATTTCCTTTTTTATTGAGATACCACGCTGGCGTCTAGCCTCCTCATCTTTCACCTGCACCGCCTTTAACACTGCACCTCTTCTCCTTCGACCCCCTCCCCCCCCTTCATCAACATGATCTCTTGCTCACGGTTTAATCATCACTTGGAAACCAGGGGTTCCCACCTAGTAATGTAGCCGGTGGACAGCAGATGCTAGAGAGGTGGCTTGCGACGGCCTAGCTTATTCAGTGTATTTATACTTAGACTTATTCGTTTCCTTACTATTTCAGGAGGAGGCCAAGCGAAAGGAGGAAAAAAAATTAAGGAAGAAGGGGAAGATCTCTACTGGGAAATGGGACATTGGAGTACACGAGCAATGATACCACCAGCATTCGAGACGGAGTGACCGAGAGAGAATACGAGGTGCCTGATATGCATGGCGGATGCGCGTTTAGAGCGGGTCATGTTATGACCCTCTCAAGAAAGAAGAAACATTTGAAAGAATGAACTGGTGCCTGTCATGTACATAGAATAGAAAGCCGGCATCACGGAAGAAAGACGTGCACACCACGCTTTGCATTCACTACCAAGGACGATGGTGCGTTGGGATATTCAACGTCGGTCTCTTCGAGCAAGGAAGAATGATACGGAATGCTTCCGCATCCACGATTGCAGGGTAAGTCGCTTTTGGGACCCTGGGAATGGCACTTTTCTCGGATGTCGAACCGGCCGAGTGGCTCCCATTGCTCGCAACGCGCGAAGACGAATGAAGGCGAATGTTGTCTCGACAAGTCAGGTCCCAGGGAACATCCCTCCGTACGTGCGCCTTTCCACGGGATACTCCACAAGTCTAGAACAATCATCTTATACATATAATTTACGTTAACATATATATCAATATATATTTATAGATACGATGGTATTTCGCACAGCTCGACGTCACGATGCGAGTTGTCTAGTTCGCCCCCCCCCCCTCAAGGGGCGTGATCGAACTCAGTGTTGTTTACTTCAGAGGTTCGATGGGATGATCGACGGTTGATGGGCGGGTTTACCCTGGACAAGGTTCATTGATGTTAATCCTCTACAGGGATCTTAAACGTTAGCGTAGGAGATCAGATTCTACCACCTGACACATCTCGTGACAAGTACTAAATAAGTATTTCCAAATATAAATTGTTATAAGATATACCTTTTCAACACTTGATCTATGATATGTTAGGTGGTGGCAATGAGCTCTCGCACTAACATTTAGGATCCCTGGAGAGGTTTACGTCGGCCAGGGATGCTTGTGGATTCTGAAACGGCTACAATTGTAAGGGGAAAGTGGGGATGTGGGGGCTCGTCCAATTGGAGATTATCGAAGGGTTATTTTCATGGCTTGGGTTTTTTTGTGGCGCCGCTCTCTTGCACTTAAGCGGTAGTACTTTGTAGGTTGGTTGGAGCATGAAGCTCTCTGGTGTGCTGCATGATTGCATCCTCTTTACTTATTCCATGCATGGCGAATAGTCCACATGTGGTTGGTCTTGTCCGACCTGAGATATCGGAGGATGGTACGTCGTTGAGGAAGCAAGGCCACTTGCCGACGGCCGCGATGACGATTGGGCAGGCCGATGAGGATGTGCGAGGAAGAACAGTCGTCAGCTCGAGGATTAGCGGGGTGTCCAAGGTGAGAGGCGAGAGGTGAGAGCGAGAGCGGTATGACATCCCTGCGAGGTAAGTGATGCGTTGGCGATGTCGAATGAGCTGGCACAGCTGACGACAGCTCGAGTGGAGGAGAATGGCTCCAGGTCCAATCCAGGACGTGGAGCGCTGCCCATTAATATCGTTAATATGCTCTCTCATATAGGGTCTTCTCGCGGCCTTCTTGTTTAAGCTTGAACAACTTGCAACTTGGTCTGACGTGGCCCCAGAGATATTCGTATATCACAGCAGTGGGGAGTGTGGTGGGACCGGGAGGAATGTTTCCCGGTGAGTTCCTTCCAGGGCCTTTTTTTCTTCTTTCTTTTTTAAGCCCTTTTTGAACCGCCGAATCGGGCACGGGTTGGCCGTCTTTGGAGTCCGGACCGTTTGGGGATCAAATGCGATATTGACGAAAATTCGACGGAAGAGGATCGTCGTGGACAAAGAACGCACAGGCAGTTCTTTGGGGTCCTAAACTAAAGTGCTTGCAGCGATGTCTCTCGCTTCTCGTTTCATTCCGATTCCTGCATATCATTCTGTATCATTAGTACCTTGTTTGTATGAATCTGATTCTGCAGTGCATTGATGTTCTTGATTCGATTGTGTTCACTTATTGTCGGAGCTCGAGACATGATCTGGGAAAAGACCGAGTGGTGCAACGGCAACGGATATCGATATCCGCCTCATCCCCATCTTCTATTCAACACGAGGAAGCATGGACTGAAAGCACTGGTGATAAAACACCTCGTGAGAACGAAATTCCTTCGAAGGAACAGCCCAGAACGGGTCATTCTAGCGAGCCGCCTAGCAGAGTGTTTTAATTTTAGAACGAATGCGTTGCACTGCGCCGCGGCTGGCATGGGCTGGGAAGCACTGCCACCCAACGAGGTTGGTTTTGGCCTTGCCCGATGGGGAAAATCGAACATAAAGAGAAAACAGAGCGTTGGAACGGAGGCCGGCACATGGAGCCTTCGCTTGGCGAAAGGCATATACGAGGCTGGACAACAAAACACAACACCGCTAGACATGCGTTCGTGAGGGCCACAATCACGTCCTTTGTTGGGCCGAGATTGAGAAGAGTCTTTGTTGCCACGACTTCGAAGTTGCACTCTAGTGGACCGGCTCCGTCGATGGGGCCTCATCTCTCATCGTACTACCTCCTACCTACGTACCACGCTCATCCGCAGCTGAGGAGGAAGGTGAAGTAAAAGTGGTTACTCCTGCCGCTTGTATGCGACATCTTATTATAGGAGGCTGTAAATTATTGAGATGTACGAAGTATTGAGATCACTAAAAAAGTAAAGCACTGCTGTGAGGTTTCTGCATATCGAACAGGGAAAAAGTAAGACGGCAGAGACAGAGATATGCTCAGGCCAACAAAGGGGACCCGGACCCGTTGGAAGCACGAAAGAAGGAGGCGGAGCGGCCTATAATAGAGAGTATAATAAGGCTGGAAAACCGAAAGTTCGGATGAGGAAGAGCGCATGTGCAGCTCAATCTAGGTCTGCCGGTTCCCGGATGAGGATATATTAAAACCAAGCGCACCCACAGCGGCGATCAACCGCCTCATCCCCTTCTGGACTTTCATCTCACCTTCGCTGGTCCTTTTTCTTTGCCTGCCGTTCTTGCCTGTCGTCCTTTTTCTTACTTTTTTCTTATTTCGGTCCGAAAGAGCCGCTTCTGATTCCAGGTGATACAAACACAATCGGACACAGCTGGTCAATTGTCGCAATTACAATCAAATTGCTATTATTGCTCCTCGCTTTTGCAACAGCAATCGAAGCCACACGGACGGGGATTTCAATCGAAGCATCTATCGGGGATATCGCAATATCCGAGCCTAACGATTGGGGCAGGGGCGAAGCACAGCATCGCCGTGAAATTTGAGGACAAGGAAGGAGCAGGGATTCCCGGATCTGCCTGGTGCCTTCCTGGGTCTGTGTAGCAGCGTCGCGCCGCATGAGATCGGGAGGGGGAAGGAGCGGTCATTGCCATTTTCCATGAATTCTTGATTTCATCGAGTTTGATTACTCCCCTGGACTGCACATATTTTTTTCTCTTCATTTTCTCCATCCCTCACTTACTTCGTACTTACCCCTCCATTCGTTCCCTCTGTTTTTAAGTGCTTTTTAATTGTTGTCGTCTCGTTCGTCTCCCTGGTGTCTTGTTCATCGGAGATTTAAGCCCCCCGTATCAGTGTTGGGGCAGTCGCCGAAGAATCACGACTCGTCGATCCTGTTTCGAGCCGCCGCTCAAGTCGCCCTTTGCCTGGAACAATTCACCTCCGAGCCTAACTTAACACTAGATCGAGCTGTGACGGAAGGGATAATAAGCGAAGGCGGCATCTTCCCAAGGGGACTTCTTTTCTTTCTTTTCAATAATCTTCGAACTTGACATCAACACCTTTCCCAGCGTCGCGCCGTCTTATATACTAGTGCAGTTGGTTTCTGGGCGAAAGCGAAAGCGAAAGCGACCAACGCCGACACACCCTCGAAACACGATCGCCGCCGGTTCCCAGCTGTGAAATTCAACCCCCCTCCACCGCTTTGGATATCGTATCGCGAGCGCAAGCGCAACCGGCGCACGCCGCATGGTAATACCTATATATACCTTGTGAGAGGAGGACGGTCTGGTGTATAGTTCGCCAAAATGATCTCAATCTCGACAACGTGTAATTCGACTCTGGAAAAGCTCAGAAGTGAGTTCTTCACCTTCCGGCCTGCTGAGCATGCCCGGGAACGGGAAATCTGGACATCGCAATGCTGACTCGGCCCATTCTAGTCGAGCCCGGTACGGAGGATTTAATTGTTGGGCCGTTGACGTTCCATGACCTCGCTCTTATCATCAGTGGAGGATGTGCCATCATTGCCATTTTTCTCAGCCTATATCTGGCGTTTATGCACGCCATCAATTACACAAAACCTAATGAGCAAAGACAGTATGCATCTCATCCGGTTCGCTCTGCCCTCATGCAATCGCTGGCTGACTTCTAACCCCCAGGATAATCCGAATCTTGTTCATGGTCCCGGTTTACTCGGTATCATGCTTCCTTCAGGTCTACTACTACTATCATGCCGTATACTTCCAAGTCATATCCGACTGTTACGAAGCCTTCGCCATCGCGTCCTTCTTCGCCCTCATGTGTAGTTACATCGCCCCGGATCTTCACGAACAAAAAGAATACTTCCGCGACATGTATCCGATCAAGAGGTGGGTGTGGCCCGTCAACTGGTTTGCTGCGTGTTGCGGTGGCCAGCGCGGTCCGTGGAGGACGCCGAAGAGCGGCCTGACGTGGTTCAACATCAACTGGATTGGAATTTACCACTACTGCGTGATACGCGTTGCCATGACTATCACTGCCGTGGTGACTCAGTACTTCGATCGCTATTGTGAAAGCTCTAACAGTCCGGCTTTTGCGCATATTTGGGTAAGTTGAAAGCGTCCGTTACCCTTCTTTTCTGGGGTCGGGTAGTTGGTGAGCACAACGCTGATACTTCGCGACCCTCTAGGTCCTCGCCATCAATTGCGTTGCCGTCTTCATTGCAATGTACTGCGTTATCCAATTCTATGTTCAGATGAAGGAACCCCTCAAGGACCACCGGCCCTTCCTCAAAGTTCTAGCCATCAAGCTCGTGGTCTTCTTTGCCTTTTGGCAAGTGACTTGTATTTCTATCGCGACGAGTGAGAGGTTCAAGATTTTCGAGCCCAATTCCATCATCGCCTACCCCGATATCAAGGTCTCGATCCCCGCGATGCTCCTGTGTGTTGAGATGGTTATCTTCGCCATCCTTCATTTCTGGGCTTTCCCCTACGCGCCCTATGCCCCAGGCGCGAAGACGACTTACTATCCCCATCCCGATACGCGCAAATCCGGGCTCCTACCTGCTAGGGAGAATGCGCACTCGCCGCCTTCGGGAGGACCTCTTGGCATCTGGGCCTTTTGTCATGCGGCCAATCTTTGGGACTACGTCACGGCTTTCGGTCGCGGCATGCGCTGGCTCTTCTGCGGTGTGAGGCACAGGAAGAATGACCCGAGCTATAATACTAGAACTATGAGTTCGCTCAACTTGGATAACCTCTCTGTCCCCAAGAGCCGCCTTCGGCCCGCCCGCAGCACCGAACATCTACCCATCGCCGACCAGTTCCGCCGCAGCAAACTTGGTCTTCCCCCTATGGACGGAGAGCCCACGTCCGTGAACGAAGACGAGCACGCGGGTCTCATCTCGCACGCCCAGCCTAATCCGATGAGCGCGCGCCATCCCACCCGCAACATGGCCTCTCCCATGGCCCCGCCGTCCCCGTATCGAGACGGAGGCTACTCGCCTTCTCCATACCACGACATGAACCCATCTCCACTCCCTTCTCCCTCTCCATACTATAGCCCCAACGCTAGGCCACCTGTGGAAAGACAACAAGGCAACGTTTGGGAACCTATCGAACCTAGAAGTCAACCACAGCCGCCGCGAGGCTACGGCTCAGCGTTCTAATTCATCCTTATCATAAAAACGTCTTTCTTTCCTTTCTGTGCGGGGCGGTTTCCAGTCCGTCGTGGCTTGGTTGGTTGTGGCCCCTGGAAGGGCAAGATGTACATGTTATTCTGTGGAGTTGTTGGCCACCCATTTTTTTTTTTGTCCCTTTTGCGTATCTGATCAGCAGCATGTCATGGCGTTACGAGTGTATGTACGTATATTTCTTAAGATACCAACCGGCACCCCCGATATCACGATGGGTTGCATCAATGTTAAAGATAAGATATTCACACCTAAGTATAATTGGCCGTCTTAAGACGTTGAAGCATGTCACGATAACTTCAACTCGCTAAAATGGCTAAGGCGAGACGGGAAAAAAAAGTCATTCCATTAGATGAACGCAAGTCATCTCATTTTCGCTACGCGCAAAGAAAGCAAAACGCCATGCCATATGAAGAACAGATGAGCCATGTAATGTACAGAGATGCCAGACCATCTTCTCTGTGTGATTTTGTCCTTTTTCCTTCAGAGCCAAACTCCCCCTCTATGCCTAGAAACCCCTAGGAATCGTGAATACGAAGAACCGAAAAACAAGACTTTTTTTTATGGGTTTTGCGTGAAGCGTGATGAACTGCGTTGGTACGGCCGGTTTCAAAAAAAGGTTTAACGATACAATGTGAACGCCGAAACGGCCTCGACCGGGTATTATGTTGTGTGTCCTCGCGAATGGTCGGGTTGCAAGTGTAATGATATTTTGAAGCAAAGAAGTTCTTTTTTTTTTTTTTTTCTTGGTTTGTCTCTTTTTTGTTCGCTTTCCATGACGACTCATGTTCTCTTCCTCCTCGGCAATTGTTGTACACGCCTTGTCGACACGAGTCACTGAAAGACTGGGAGAGGTGCTCGAAGCTGCTCGCTTGCCCACCTCTCTCCGTGGAACTGATCGATATCCGATCGCCAAGTTTCGAAAGTCGTAAAAACGAGTCGATGCAAATAAGAGGCGGGTCTCAAGTTGTAGAAAAAGAAAGGATTGTTCTGATAAGGATAGTAAAACAAGAACCGCGGGAAATACGGCTCCCAAAGAAAACTATTGCACTTCCACCTCCCTCCCTTTCATTCTGTTGCAAGGCAATCCCTTCCGTTTCATTCGAACTTCGTGTGCGACTCTTCTCTCCCTTTTTGTTCTTTTCCGTCTTTCCTCCTGCCTTTTCATGTTCACTCAAATGAAGTAGAAACCGTAGTTCTGTCGAAATGCTCTTCCCCCCGACGGTGGACGCGGCAGCTTCTATCGCCTTTGTCGCTTTTCCCGCTCGTTGGGGATCGGCGCGGCTCCCTCCTCGCTTCGTCTCTTCCGTCCCCGTTCCTCCCTCGGCTCGCGACGATCGTCTCGCGCTCGGGAGCTCGAATCTCTTCCACCAACATCCCTATGTCCACCACCTCGACCTCCGCCGTTCCATTCCTCATTTCTGCCGGACGGAGCGGGCTCGCCGCGATGTCGCGACTCTCGAGCACTGCTGGCCTGGTCTCTTCCGCCAACACCACCACCACCTTGCTGAGGCCCTGATGCAGGAACGTCCCTTGCCGATCCTGAAACGCTCGAAGGCTCTCGTCCGGATCGTCGAGAAGATTCGCGATCATCCCTGCCACCCGAGGGGGCTTGTGTTCCTGACGGAGCCGATCGCCTGTCTCGATAACTTCGCGAATCTTTGTCACGTTCTCTCTCAGGACTGCGCTCCCGCTCACGATCTCGCTCGCGATCCCTCTCGCGATCTCGCTCTCGATCCCTGTCTCTGTCACGCTCCCGGTCTCGATCTCGATCACGCTCACGGCTGCTGCGTCTGGATCTGCCAGACCTCTCAGACCTCTCGCGGTCGCGACGACCTCTGTCGTCTGCCCTGCTGGCATGGCCATCTCCATTAGCAGTTCCTCGGTCATTGCTGACGTCTTGGCGCGATGACTGGTCTGCCTCCTTTGTCGGCGTAGACACAGGGGATGCTCCCGTCAGAACCTGAGCATCTGAGCCAGCCAGACTGGCACGCTGTCCACCGCGTCGTGAGCGGCCAGAATCGGCCATGGTTGCCTGCGCTTGCTGAAGGGTGTTGTTGATTCCAGCAAGTTGCCTTCGGCCACCCGATCGGAGGCGGTCAGGAACTGAGGGTCCCGGCGGCGTGTTCGTGTCAGGCACATTGGGTCCTGTAAAGTTACCTGATGCGTGCCGGGAACCAGCCCCACCAGAGGGTGCGGCACGGCCTGCGCCTTGATGCATGGGAGAGCGTCCATAGGGGCCATGGGGAGGCACACCCGGCGGGGGCGGAGGCGGCGGTGGTGCAATCTGAGAGAGCCGGTCGGGATGAATTCCAGCCGGGCCGGAGGGAGTGCCACTAAAAGACGAAGCAGGGGACGCGCCGGGAGGTCCTTGGCGTGCACGGTCTTGATGAGGAAGCGTGCTAGGAGTTGCCGGGTTGGGGACGTTCATGGGTGGATTGTTTGGATCGAACTGGCCCCGTCGACTTCTCGAGGACGATGGTCCCGTAGGCGGGTGCTTCTCAGGGGTCTGTCCCCTAGCAGGTTCGTTGGTTGGGAACCTGGCGTCCGATCGGGCAGGCACGCTTGGAACCGGCCCGGACACTGCTCGAGCTGCACCGCGGCCTCGACCTCTTGGACCCGAGGGGATATCCGCCACCGACGGGATGGGGTTGAGGCGTCCGTAGTTCTGGTCTTGGTATGCTGCAGATCTGCCGCCGTGGTCAGGCTCTACGGGCCGCGGAGGACCGTTGTGACTGATTGGTGCAGGACGGTTGTCGGGCATCCTATTGGAGTCTCGGTCATTTCGCTTATCGCCTCGGCCACCAGTAGTTGAGGGCGTTTCGGGTCGGTTGTCCCGCGTGTCCCTGTTGTCCCTTGAAACTCCACGCTGCTCAGTCGACTGCTGGGAGGCCGAGGGAGGCGGAGCCGGAGGGTGGGAGCGTCCATGGCGATCGTCGCGACCTCCATCGGGCTGAGTCGATTGCTCGTGTTGCCGATCTCGTCTCTTCGGCGAATGGGCCCGGGGTGCTCTATCACGGCCGTCTTCTCGAGGCTGCTGTGGCCGATCATTACGCCTTCCTCCATCAATCAAAGCTGCACGGGCTGGGTTCAGGATATCGGAACGATCGGGATCTGGGTGACGAGCATTGGCGCTCTTGTCCTTTGTGCGATCAGAGTCCTGACGGGGAGGTCGGTCTGCGCTCTGGAGTAGCGCTGCTCTCTCGGGGTTCATTACCGGACCAGATTGGTCGGCACGACCTGACGCTGCCGGGGTGGGTGTAGCTGGTGCCGAATCTCTCGGCCTTGGGCTGTTGTGGCCGCGGCCGTTCGGGGGCGCGGCCTGGCGATCTCTGGCTGGTTGCCGTGAATCCCTATCGCTAGGCTCGGGTCTTCGTGTCGAGTCGGGTCTTCCAACGCGGTCTTGGTCGGGCTGGCGGGGGGTATCCCTGGAGTCACGGCTATCTCGTGCATCCCGCGAGTTAGGGTGATCAGATACACGACGATCCGAGCCAGGCAGATCTCGAGGGCGGTCCAAGCGAGCCGGGTCAGGGGTCCTAGCGGCATCTCTGGCTTCGCGCGTCTCTCTCTGGTCCCTCTCCCTATTCTCACGTGGCTCTCGGGGCTCCCGACCGTCCCGTGCATGCCGAGGCTCACGCGCGTCTCTCGAGGGTGTTGTTCTGGCGTCCCGGGTTTCCCGAGCATCAGGACGCACCTGCCCGAAGCGATCCGATGCAAAGTAGCCAGGCAATGGCACGTCTGGTCGGCTGGGCAAACCATGCGGGACACGGTCCGGGAGAGAAGACGGTTTCGAGGCATCATGTCGGCTGCCCACCGAGTTGTTGGAATTTGTTGTAACGGCCGGTGACTGGCGAGCCTGTTGTGGCTGGGCTGCTGTGAGCCTAGGCGAGCGTTTGTCCGCGTTGGGCATTTGAGGCTGGCTGAGTGCTGGCCTAGGAGATGGTTTGGCAGGAAGGGTATCCTTGGCGGTGTTGGATGGTACCGCCGCTTGGGCCGGTCTCGAAGCTTGAGTCTTAGATTCCTCGCCATCCTTAACTTCTCCGTCCTCGTCCTCCTGTCCCTTGCCGAGGATCCTAAGGGAATTCGTTAGAAACATTGATCGGTGAGAGGGAAAGAAAGAAAGAAAGAAAGCTCTTATCATTGACTTACTTTGTTGTCCTGTCGGGCTTGAACTCCGGTGCTGTTGGGCGAAGGTTGGACGCTGACGGGGCCTCTTGCTGAGAGTCACCACTCTGGTCGGAGATGTTAGAACATGTCTCGTGGTTTGCTACCAATGATGACGATTGCAAACTTACCGTATTCGGGCGGAAACCTTGTACCATGACCCATTTCGGCTTGCGTTTCTGCAATTCTGACAACGCAGTTTGCGCAGCGACGGAGAGATCCACACGGTTGCCGGACTCGGCGTTGTCGACGGCGGGTTTCGCCGATTCGCGATCGGTGATTGTCTTCAGTTGCCGGATAAATTGCTGCGCCATGAAGTCGACCGCGGGGAAGAAGTCGAGGACAGACTTGAGAACAGTGATGGCGTTGCGGATATGCATCCACTCCATGCCTCCTAAGCACGACTTTAGAGCCATGTTGAGGTTCTTGTGCCATCCATAGAGCATATCTCGGAATTGAGCATGCTCTACGAAGGCCGTGGGCTTGCCATCGTGATCAATAGAAGTTGCGAATCCGATAAGAGTACGATCCTTCTGGCCTGCCTGTCCGAGTAGGGCATCCTTCTCGTAGGCAGCCTTGTCCTTGTGCCACTTGGACAAGTCTCCGAGGACGCACTTTAAGAAACGACCAAGATGCTCAGCCTCTCGAACGGTGCAAGTGAAAATAATCGCTCGCAAACGGTTGGCATTGAAAAGACGATCGTAAAGCGACATCAGTTTGAAGTTAGGGCAGGCAAAGTCGTGGAGGAACCGGATTGCCCGATGGCAATATTCAGCATCACTGGCAGAAAGAACTAGTCGGGGGAGGAGGCATTGCTCCAAGATGGCATCGGAAACTGCTCGGGGCTTAGCCTGGTCAGCAGCCGGGAACCAGGACTTGAACCTTCGGATCATGTGGAACTTGTTGCGGGTGAAGGTCTTCTTGTGCCGCGCCTTCTCTTTGCCAAGCTTAACAACAATTGCCGTGAGGGCTTTGTGCTTCTCTTCCTTCTTCGTAATGCCGCTCCTCGTCATATCAGACCGGTCACGCATAATTTCCTTGGCCTGGGTGTACGCGCGATCTTCCTCCTTTTGATACCACTCTTCGGGAACGAAGAGGTCGCCAAGTTGCAAGGCCCAGAACATGGTGTAGAATTCTGGTGTAATTGCCTTCCAGAAGGCTGGTTCTTTGATCTGCTCCAGGGTATCAATGACCGGCTGGAGGACTTCGAGGAAAGGATCGCTGATGCGACTACCACTTCCTTGAGTCGATGGGCTGGCTTGAGAACCATCTTTCTTGTCGACCTCCATCTTGCTATTGTCGGGCTCCCCAGAATCTCGAGGTGTCGATTGTCGATTCCGTTGCTGGGACACAGTCGCGTCCGTCATTGGAACATCGCCGTCCTCTGCGGCAGCTTGCGATGATTGGGCTTGCGCCTGCTGCTCCTCCTTTGGCATCATACGGTACGAGAGGCTGGGCCGGCTGATAACAAACGCAAGGCTGACGTCGATGCCGAACTCTCCCAACAAGCGGTCAATGGCTGGTACGAAGGAATCGAACACAGCAGGATCAAGATTGCTTCGCAGGAGATCGAGGTATTGAGTGAGGATCTGCTGAGAGTCGTCGACCATCGAAGACAGATACTTGATATGCGCCTCATCCTCCGCAGTCTTGTAGATAGCGGCCTGGCGGTACTGGACAATGTTGATTAAGAGCTGCCCGGCAAGCTTAGAGTCGATTAGCGCCTGAATAAGACGCCGCGAGCTCTTCACTGAATCGAACCGCCTGTCCTGCACATTGATGAGTGTTTGTCTTCGGAGAGTCTCTCCGCCGGCCAAGGCCATGATCTGGCCATCAGTGAAATCAACAGTAGGTACGATGCCACCCATTGAAGAGATGAGTTCTTTCAGGATGATCAAATCTGTCGAGTTACCCTTGAAGAGTTGATCGTCCACATATTGGATGACCGGTGTAGGATTCATGACCGAGTAGCGTCGGAAGACGCGACCAGCAAAACGGGAGAGGGCCTGAAGCCATTTGCTTGTGAGGAGGACAGACGTCTCTTGGGTACGACTGCGATTCTTTCCACCGAGGGAGTTCATTAGGGACCAGATGAGGACGTCGTAGGAAAGGTCGGTGAAATATTTAGCGCATTCGACGAAGGCGTCGATCAAGTTTGCGTACGATTCAATCTGGTCGAGGGCAACCTTGAATACGACGCCGGGCGACGAATAGCTCGTCTTCGCCAACGACTTGGCCATGTCGCTCAGGTTCGTTAGCGACAGTCGCTTCATGATGCTCAATGTCTCCAACCTCGTGCGGGCAAAAGCGGACTTGATGGCAGGAAGCCGCGAAATCTGGCCTTCAAACCACTCCGCGTAAATGTTGTAACGGACATGGGTAGGATATGTACTGAGCAGTGACCAGACAGCATTCACTGTTGCGGAATTAGCCTTGGTCATGCTCAAAGCAGGCACCAAAAGCCGTTTGAGAAGGTCCAACCATCGATCCCGGTTCTCCTTGGATGAGTCCTCAGCAAGGCTCTTAGCGCCGATGGTTGCGAGTTTGGGTAGGATAGTCTCGTCCTTGCCGATATTGACACCGGAAATGTTCAGAAGCGTTCCACAAAGTGTGAAGATGTCATCGACATCCTGGCAGACGGGAATATTATCAGCCCATTCATCCCAATAGAACCGATAGTGCTGGTTGTCGTTCGTGTCAGACTTGTCGGGGAAGGGCCATCTAAGGGTCTTGCGGGGAAGAAGTTTTCCGAGCTTCACGGTTCCCTTGGGAGCTCCGGTTTGGTCTGCATTTGCCATATCCTTAGCGGGGCACTCTGCTCGGGCCAAAAAGCTTGCAGGCTGGCTATCCCGGTAAACCTTGTTGATTGAGTGGTTGAGGATACGATGAATTCGATCCAGAACATCGGGAGACGCCTCTAGCATCCAAGGGAAGCGGCCGAGCATGAAGAGGGCTTCGGGAAGTGCGCCGATAGTGAGTAGGCACAAAACGAGAGAAATCTTCTGCTCCATAGGTTCTGGAAGCTTGGGTTTCTCATCCGAACCAGCGTGATTGGCCGCATGGGACTCGGCATCTGGCTTCGTGATGGCATCGCGGGATCGCGTCAGCGATGTGGGGGGGGGGACGGTGTCATCAGGGAGGGCACCGGCCATCATCAACGCATTCATACCACCACCGGGACGGCTCGCGCGTTCCTTGTCTTCCAGTTCCTTCATCTTCTTCTCCCTCACAGCCTCCATATCCTGGTCAAGGGGCCATAGGTGAGGGTAAAGATCGGTAATGGAGACGAAGCCCACCTTAATTAGAAGAGCCGCCAAGTAGAGTAGATTCGCGGGAAGGACGTCATCCTCATCTCTAGCCTCTGAGGCGTAAAAACGGAGTTTGAAGCCGAGAAGCTGTGCCGCGGTCTTGTTGCCCTGGGGAGGGAGCGTCTTTGTAGTTTTCATCCAAAGCCGTTCCATGTCCGTGCTGATTTCGTCGTCTCCCAGGGTATCGAGCAATCGCCGCTCGTCGTCTGTGAGTTGACGGCCGCCGAGCTCGAAGTACGCGTCGATATGAGCCTGGCGGGCTCTTCCCCAGAAAAGAACATCGCGTTCCCTCTTCGGTTCTTCCATGGCCACCTCGTCCTCTTCGCTAGTTTGCCATTGGGAGGAGTTGGGCAGAGCCCAAGCCGGAAGGCCGCCCATGAAGGCTGCGTCAGGTGATCGTCGCGCCCTCGGCCACCACGAACTGACACGTAAGAATTTGATAAAGAAGCGGAACTGTTTAATGAGCACAGCGGCAAACACATCGAGTGTAACGTCAAGCACACGACCAACGTCAAGATCGAAAGTTCCTATCAAGGCCTTGACTTTCTCGAATGTCGATTGAACCATTTCTGCCGTTGGAGGCCCAGAACCACTAGTAGTGAAAAGCTCGGTGATAAGCTTTGAATATCCTTCAGTCTCCTCGCGAAGAAGGTTGTAGTTCGCTTGACGGTAGAGAAGATTGGTGGCGTGCCGGATACCGAGTTTGGCGAAACTGTCACGAATGAGACCCAACTGGTTGAGGAGAGGAACCTCGAGCATCTCACGCATAGATTGGTGAGATACGCCTGTCGCATCGAGGAAGTGACGAAGCTGTGGAAGTTCGTCGGGCGAGTCGCTATCTACGACTGTGGCCAGGGTGTCCAAGAAGAGGGTATGGGGCTCGAAAGCAAAGGAGTTCTTAATCACTTCGCTCGATTCGGGACCCAGGATCTCTTTGATACACGCACCAGCATCGGTGGGCGACATTCGGCCATCGAGGACAGAGCGGATGAATTCCTGGAAGATACAGGATAATTCCGTGATATCGACATCGCTGCGTGATTGAATACCGTGAGCTATGACCTCTTGGCGGCCACTCGCAGCCCACTGAGAAATTCTTTCGTCGGTAAGGGTATCATAGCAATAGTTGGAGGGAACAGGCGTGGGTGGAGGAAGGACGGGGGAAGGAGCCCGCTGCTGTCTCGGGGCTAGGGGAGGTGGAGGTGGAGGAGGGGCTTGAGAGACTGAGCCAGGAAGTCGGTTAGCGGCTGGCGATGATGCAGGTTGCTGCTGGTTCCGCGAGTGCGCTCCCTGTTGGGAATCTCGACGATCGTTTCTTCTCGTGGATCGTCCGCCACGTCCTGGTCTCGAGTGACCATCATCACCCCCGTTTGTCCTGTCATGTTGGGCGAGCTGGGTATCACCGGGCCGGTGGGGCGCGGGTCTGCCGCCATCTGTAGAGGCTCGTTCGGGTCTCTTTCGTTTCGGAGGCATCGTGAGGTAGTGAATGGCGAATTTAAGTCATGAGGGGCGGATGGCGAATGAGACTATTGGATGATATCGCGCTTCACGATAAAGTCGCGTTCGAGATGAGAAACTGCGCAAGGGTTGATGGCTGGGTATCTTGAGGATTCGATAGCCTTAAGGCTTTTCGTTAGGATCAATAAGGGGGGGGGAAGGTGGAAAGAGGGTTAGAAGAGATGGCGGGAAGCTGTGCTTACGAGTAATCAATGGATCAAGGCGAGAGGACTAGTCGTGTTTGAATCGGGAGAAGTCGAGAAAACGCGGACGGAATAGGGTGATTTGAAAAGAAAAGAAAAGGAGTGTATGAAATGAAATCGAGAATTGTGTTCGGGGACAAAGAGAAAGGAAAGATTGGGGGATGGAGCTCGGCGCGGTGAAAGAAAGCTTGGGAGCGTGGCGTGCCTCGCGTTCGAGTTGGACACAATTGTATGGAAGGAGCAGTTGGGCGTAGTGAATTTTCCCGTCAAGAATGGGGACTCAGCCTTGTCTGCGGGCCAATGAGGAGCGGGGAATGATCAAAAGTACTAGGTACAATCAGCTGAATAAGTTTTAATAAGGTCCTTCAATGAATACTGAATAGACTCAATCGTAATTGAAGTACCCTCGACTTTACCCCAGGTTGGACCTTCCACCAGCCATTTTCGGTTGTCAACAGCTGTCACGTGCCCATTCGAATTCCTCACGAGATTGCCGAGGAAGGAACACCCAAGCTCGGTTTTTAGACTGATGAATCACATCTCTAATTCGAAGAATCCATCATCTCGTTCAGGCATACGTAAATCACTAAAGCGTACTCCGTACAATTGTAGTAAATCTTCAGCTATTGCTAGAACATAAAATCCTTATTTAGATCCCCAAGAAAAGATAGAAAAGAGGGTATAGGAATCAACCCCATAGAGGATGTTAGACCTCAATTGATGAGTTGCGGGTGTGAATGACTTCGAACATTTAGCACAATGGTATTTCCATCGCCCTTGACTTGAAAGAAACGTTGCGGTAGTTTGCCGTCTAACAAGGATAAGCTCATACTTTTACTCGTACTACCCATAGTAGACTGGAATCTTCGAGTCAAGTTGTCCATGTTGTTGTCTCTTCCATGTGAGCGACGGAAACGAGTAATTCGTGCGAAGGAGACTCTCGTTGAACCCGGTCGGTCGGAACGCACGATAACTTCCGTTTCCCACTCTCCCCACGTTTCCCCCCCCATCTTCAGCTCGAGATATACTTAACAACATGACATCTGCCATGCGTCGGGTCGTGGAGTAGAGGGAAATAGAGGGACTTGAATCTGCAAATGGTAGGTGCAGGAGTTGAGAGATTCCTAGCCCTAGCGGATTGCGCCATCTTAGGGTCCTCTGTCGTCTTCATGCAAGGCAACCATACGCCGAAAGGGCACTGGAGGGCTCCACGCAGGACAGGGTGACCGACTGATGTTAGTGGGTTCGTGGCGTTCCATTGCTTTGTGATCGATCGGGCTTGATCAGGAAACCAAGCCAAAAGTGGGAGACTAATCGACCGACTCTGGGAACCGTTGACTTGGTCCCCCACAGTCGGACAATCAGGAAGAGGCAAGGGAAGGGAAGAAAACGGCTCGAGAAACGTCAGGGCAGCGGGACGGGTAGCCTCAGAGGGCTCAGCACCAGATGTTGTCTCGATGAGCGGGTTTGCCCAGTGTTGGAATCCAAATTTCTCCGAGTTGCCACTGTCCTTGGTAAGCAATATAAGAGTACCGAGGCCAGCACAGCCCAAGCCAAAAGTCCTCTGTAGTGTGCCTGTTTAGTCCCCCAAAGTGCCACTGCCTCATGCACTCATACTCCAAATCTGCACTATAATAATTCTGCAAGCTCCGAGACGGCCCCGTCGCATCCTGCTCCCTAGTCTACTCACTGTTGTGACTCGAGCCAATTCTAATTGACCAATTCTATCAATTCCATCTCCGTCAGCCACCTCCATCTTTCTGTCTACTCAGTACTCATCCATCGCATACACCCTTTGCCCTTTTCGGCAAGCGATGCTCCATCATCTTTGAATTATATATAAATCCTTGACAACCTTTTCCTCACTCTCCCCATTGTGCCTGTCTATCCCTCCTCCCAGTTCAATCTACTTGTCCGTCTTCGACTTCAATTTTCTCTCTCGTCTCGCCTTGCTGGATACCGTCAATACCGACAACTAGTTGATACCCTATCTCAACTAGCTTACCTTCACCAGCGCAGCAACGTCTCTCTTCGAGTGTTCCTCTCCCCCGCGTTCCCACCCCTGTGCTCTCTTTCAATTGACCCTATCTCTGAACTCCCAACCGCTGGGAGAGCCCAGACAGGGAACCATTTCAACCTTTCTTTTTCCATTCCCAGAGTCAATTGCGCGCTTCGATCGCCCTCGCCATCGCCATGGTCTCGCTCATTCTTCCTGAGGGAACCAGTACACCAGCATCCGGCCGGACTGGTAGATACAGTCAGTACCACTTCTCCTAACAGTCACGATGATTTTTTTTTTTACCCCTTCCATTCTTCTGCGCCCCTCCCCCTTCCGCCGTTCACCTTACACCGCATAATCTCTGCCTGTCTGTGCATTGGTTTTAGGAATTTTTTGGCCCCTCCCCCTCTTTCCGATTCCGGAGACGCTGCCAATGACGCAAGTGTAGCACTCCGAGGAAGGAGCGAGGAAGAAAAAAAAAAATATTCGCTTCACGGGTTTGCCATCACAGCCAAACGAGCCACGAGTCGAGTGATTATAGTGCCTCTTTGTTCTTCGCATCCCATTCCACTTAGATTATTATCCATGACCCCTAAATGCCAATACCGCGCGCTCTGCATGTCTTTATTTGAAAGGAATAGTGGCTGAATACTTCCAAGAAAGAATACGGTCCGAACCCGAGAATCCGTTCGCATCTCTCATCCCCCACCAAGAGATCGCCATAATCCCATCATTTACTCTCGAATCGGGTGTAACTCTATACAATGTGCCGGTTGCGTATACCACGAGGGGTCAGCTCTCACCCAATCGCGACAATGCCATGGTTATCTGCCACGCCCTAACCGGCAGCTCTGACGTGTCGGATTGGTGGGGCCCGCTCCTAGGAGGCCCAGGAAGGGCGTTTGACGTTTCGAGGTTTTTCATCGTATGTCTGAACGCACTGGGCAGCCCATACGGGACAGCTAGTCCTGTCACCAACAAGGATAACGACCCCAAGGAGGGACGATACGGTCCCGAATTCCCTCTCACAACTATCCGAGACGATGTGAAGTAAGTGTTGAAAGCCAGCTCGTGCGATGCGTATGGGGACGGCCATCAAGACTAACCAACGTGCCGTTTGTCTTTCGTTCTAGCCTACACAAGCTCATCCTCGACGACCTAGGCGTGCGCCAAGTCGCCGCCGTAATCGGTGGATCGCTCGGCGGTATGTTTGTACTTGAATGGGCTTACTTCGGCAAGGACTATATTCGATGCATCGTGCCCATTGCGACATCGAGTCGCCACAGTGCCTGGTGCATCAGCTGGGGAGAAGCTCAGCGCCAGAGCATCTACGCCGATCCCAAATATGACGATGGCTACTATTCCTTTGATGACCCCCCTTCGACTGGCCTCGGTGCTGCCCGCATGACCGCCCTTCTCACGTATCGGAGCCGCAACTCCTTCGAAGCCCGCTTCGGGCGCAACATTCCCGATCCCTCGAAAAGGCAGACCATCCGGGAGCTTCCACAGCCCTCCACTCTGTGCGAGGCACACTTCCAGATTCATAACGATGGGCATAAAATAACTCGCCCGCGCCATTCGCGCCCGCCCAGCAATGAGGAAAATAAGTTGAGCGACTCGGAGAACCACGCCAATGGCACCACCAACGCTAATGGGACCAACGATACCTGGCCTCCTGCAAACGGCCACAGCAACGGGAACGGGGAAGTGCAACTTCCAACATGTCTGGATCCCCAGTTCCACGGGCCTAGGAAGGGGTCCCTTAACGGGGGCGACGCCGTGCCTACGTCGACGTACTTCTCTGCGCAGTCATATCTACGGTACCAAGGCCAAAAGTTTGTGAAGCGATTCGACTCGAACTGTTATATTGCCATGACTCGGAAACTCGATACACACGACGTGTCTCGTGGCCGCGCTGCTACCGTCGCAGAAGCGCTCGCCCTGATTGAACAGCCAACCCTGGTTCTAGGTATTGAAAGCGACGGGCTTTTCACATTTGCTGAGCAGGAGGAGCTAGCAGAGCATATCAAAGATGCTCGCCTTGAGCGTATCGTCAGCCCCGAAGGCCATGATGCCTTCCTGCTGCAGTTTGAGCAAGTGAACAGCTACATTCTCGAATTCCTGAAGGAGGCTATACCGGATATCATGAACAAGGAGGGCGACCATGCAGTATCCGCCAGTGTGGGCACGATGACGAAGTCGAGTACGTTTGGTGAGGCAGAAGTTGGAGATCTTACAGCCTGGTAGCGTGAGGACGTCACCTTTTGCTTTTGTTTTCAATTTCATGAGAATAGATTGCATCGGGATGAAGCAAAGAAGCAGGTGGATTTTTGGGGGGCTTTGCCTATCTCTTTTTGGTATACATTGCAGGCGTTTTTTCTTTCATCTCTTCTATATTTTTGTCCTTTTCATTTTCTTTTTTTATCCTTAGAATCAGCATGCGAGAAAGGAAGACGGAGAGTAGAGTCCCTATGACATCGAATACAATTCCTTAATGTTTCTCAAGATCGTCTGCTGTAAACTTCCTTCAACTCTGTAGACTTCTCAACAACGCTTTCGCGTCGTTCCGCCCCCTACTTCCTCGTCCCTCCTACCTACCAGGCCGCCCAACTCCGAAAAGGTGCCAAATTTCTTCTGATACCAGCTCGCCCAGGACACACAATCTTCAGCAGCCGGCTGTCGTACAACACGATCAACGTACCATCCTCGGCAGGTAACCTGCGCTTCGGGCCGGGGTATGGGTATAAAACTATCCACATATAGCTCAAGTATGCAAAGAATAATAGCGCAAACAAAAACCGTTTTGTATTTCGGATTTGTGATCACGGTGGTGGGTGGTGGGGGAGCCGGGATTGCGCGAGCATGGTCGATGGCGTGCTCGAACTCTACGTCGGAGTTTGGGTGACGGAATCACTCTTTTTATATTACCCTTTTTCGTCTCTTCGTTTCTATGAGTGGCAGTATCATGCTTTTGACTCTTGCCATGGGATGATGACGGGTTTGGTGATGAGAAGAGAATTTGATCATGTTAATGAGATGGTTCGGCTTTTGATCACGGAGTTGCGTATGATGAAAAGATGGGGGCCCCCGTAGTTTCTGCCTCCTCCGATCTGTATATTCGTCATACGTCTACGGTAAACCCATCCCCATCGTACGTTACAGTAACTCTATCTCGTCACCGGGAATACATGGATGAGCTGTTTCCATGCCCCGGATCTCCGCGATGGCCTCCCCCGTCCCATTCTCTTCCCAACGCGGGACCCTCCGGGTTCCTCTCGGAATCCCAAGCCAAACGTTCACGCCTTCCTCCCGTTCACCCGGGAAACTCATGATCCCAAACTGGCCGGGACCCTCCGACTTACTTTTCGGAGGGCCAAGATCTGGCACGTCACCCATTTTGCCGCTGACACGAGACAGCCCGGATGAAGCAGGGCGTGCCGCGGTGGGGGGCAGAAGACCGGGGTCAGGAAGTCCGACGCAAGATGGCCTGCAAGAGAGAGTTGGCAGCCGGGGCCCTTTTATGTTTACTCATAGGGTGGGGGGAAAGGTATGATTGAGGCTCTTTTCAGCCTTTCAGGTCTTTGACTCCGCTTGTCTATAGCATGGGGAGAGAGAATGAGTGGGATATCAAATACCGAAGGGATATTCGAAGTGCGGTGAGATGAATTAGATCAATATCGGTTGTTCCTGCCAGAACAATCCATGGCGTGGGAGTGATACGGTCGACCGACACGTTTGGCCGATACGCTCGGTCGTCGTCGTCGTTCGACTCACGCAAGGGGAGGACGATGTTGGCAGGGGCAGCCCGGGAGGAAGGGAACCTTTCCCAGTCCCTATCGGGGGCTGGGTTCCGAGAAACTTTTCATCTCTCTAAGGAAGGCGTGGTGCCAATGAGCCGCCCGAGCATCTCGGGTACTACTTCGAACGATTCTCTCAGGCAGAAGGACACGAGGAAGAAACCCGGCTGTCCTTTCTGTGTCTTCGATCACGGGAAAACTACTCGAGCACTACATGTAAGTGAATCTATGCCAACGTTGCAAGTGACGATGAAAACACCAATCTCTATTCTTACAACCCATCTAAACAAATGAACGAAGCTGTGCTTGTGACCCCCTAGCAATCATGTTTACATGCGAATCCGAACCCAAATATCTCGCCGTGTAATCCGACACTGACGCAAAAGAAAAGAAAAAAAGACGACTTGAACTCATGGCTGGGCCGCCAGGAAAGAAAAAGGAAAAGAAGGAATGAACGCCCAATCTCCATCGGTTTCCTCCGCACCTCAGTGTAATTCTACCGCCTCTTTCCGACCAAAGGGTCTTCTGTGCACGCATGTGCATGTGTGCGTGTCTGTTGCCTGTGTGTGAAATCCCGTCTCAGCTAGTGCCCCTCTACACACCAGCCTTCCTCGCCATCATATCCTTCAAAACCTTGAGCTTCTCCTCCGTAACGCGAATCGCCTCCTCAACCTCCCGCGCATCCATCTTCTCCTCCCTCATCTTCTCCTCGACCGTCCGCGGCTCCACCACCCGCTTCCTCGCGGGGCTGTCGTTATCCGCCCCGAGCCTGTCGAGACCAACCCTCTCTTCTAGCCAATCCCACAGCTCGCTCTCCTCGCGCCGCCACATCTCCTCGTACGCGGCGACCCGGTCGGGGTGCCCGTAGGGTCCCAAGAGCCTGTCGTCGAAAGCGACGTCACGGCCAGGGGAATTATACCCGTTAAACTTGAACCCGAATCCAAACCACGCGGCGACCAAGAGACCCACCAGCAGACCGTAGACGATGTTGCCCGTGAGGATGGGTTTGACGATGTCGAGGAGTGGTTCCAAGATGCCTCGTACCGGCTCCAGGATGCCCCAGCTGCGCTTTGCCGAGGGCTTTGGGGTTTGGACGTCGACGGGGCTGATGGCTGGCTGAGCCTTCGTCTTCTTACCCCTCTTCTTCTTCGGTACGGGGGCGGCAGTGGCCCCGGGACGTGTTTCCAAAGAAGCTTTCAAGGCTGCGAAGAGATCCCGGCAATACGCCGTCTGCCCATCTCTCGCGCCATTCTCGATTGGACCTATGATAGCATACCTGTTAGCAAACCGAGGCTACAAACCCTCGTAAATCAGAGAATATGGGGAGCAGAAAACAGCCAAACCACACCTTTGATCCAACTCTTCCCAGTCCACTCCACAGTACAATTAACCTGCACTCGAGTTTGGTTCCTCTCGGCCCAGGAGAGGCAGTATTTCGTTTTGACGGTGAAGACGTTGCCGCTCGGCACGTCCGGATTATTAGTCGAGACGCTGAGGTTTACAGCCTTCTCCCAATCCAGGGCGTCAATGCTCTCGGTGATAAGGCACCTGGTCTGCTTTGGACCTATGCCCCCCGCAAGCGGTTTAATGAAAGAATACGACCGTTCAGTGTGGTCGCTGCTCAATCCTCGCTTGTCCTCCATCTGCAGCTCCGTGCATTTTTGGTTTTCGGTGATGAACTTGGAGATCCAGGTGACCGATTGTGCACCAAATAACATGCTGAATACTTGGCCGAGAGGTGCTGGAATGACCTCATCTCCGACAACCTTGTCGTAATGAGTTGCTGAATCACCACAGTCTGTCGGGGCGTGTGTTGCGGGGCCTGGGAATTCCGCCAACGCCGTACCATTCGTGGTGACCTCCTTACTTGGAGAATCTGTCGGGCTGCCATTCGTCGCAACAGCTCCGGACGTCTTCCTGGTGGCAACCACCTTCTCGCCGTCACCTGCGTCGGCGCTGCCAACATCTGTAAACTGTGTAGTATCGGCGACCTCGGCACTCTCGTCATCCTCATCGTAAATATCCTCATCGCTCTCATCCTCGCTTCCCGAGAGGCTCTGATCATCCTGGTCAGCAGCCGCTCCTGGCTCATCATCGGATATCCTCTCAGTCTTGTCTCCACCTGGCCCTTCCAAGCGAATGCCGTTCAGGGTGCTCTGCAGCTTGGGATGTCCAAGCTGCCATATCTTAATGATGAGATCATAGGTAGAATCCCGGTTGGTAAAGCTAGCAAAAACGTGTTTGTTGTGCAGAGTAGAAATCATAAGACCATTCTTGAACAAGAGAGCGGTGCTCCTCTTCTCCACCGAAACGATCTCGTCAAAGCTCAAAACCAAAGTGGTAACCCAGCCGAGGATGTTGCTACTAAAACAAAGGTGGCCCTCGGACACGTACAAGCGACCGTGGGCCAAGATTTCCCTTTGCAGGGCGCAGCTGTAATCTTCAATGAGGTAGTCGTCATCGGGTACGCTCTTGAACAAGTTGTGAAAGTCACGATTGCGCTTCTTACTAGCTATGGCGAACCCGGTAAGCTTGGGGGCGCTCGAGTTAGCACGGGGATGAGCAAAAGAGGCATTCGCTGCAACGATTGCTGCACCTATAGTCGTTCCGGTTCGGTCCGTGTTGGCGGTGTAACCTGTCGCCGTCGAGCTTCCACGCTTGCGCCGGCGGCCGATGGCGCTCCTAACACTACTGCTCCGCTGGGCGCCGGTTGCCGCTCCCGACCTATCGTCAGGGAAGTCGTACATTGAAGGGGTCCTCTCACTACCATCTGGAACCCCAGGCTGGTCATACAGGGACTGGGCCCGGGTGTGGCTGTGATCCTCCATTGACGACGTGTCGTGGTGAAACTGAGAGAAGGACGGGCTGGGCTCCACGGGAGTGGATTCTGAGCGGGCGCGAGCCGCCTCCGTCATTATTTTCTCCATTTGCGGGCCGGGAGTTGCTGCTGTCGGGGTCGCGTCTTGCGACGGGTCAGATAGCCCGAGCTGGCTCAGGCTCAAGTCGCCGGTGCCAAGAGTTTTGACTGCCGGTTCCTTCTTTTCTTCCGTTTGGGCCTCCGGCACTTCACGAGCGAGAGCCTTGACCTCGACGCCGCCGTCCTCTTGACCCTGGTGTTCGTAACCCTGCAGCTGGTCCTGTGTCGGCAAGCCGTTTTTAGGACTTTTGCCGCCAGTTCCGGGTCCGATAGTGGTATTCTGGATACTGGTACTCAAAGTGTTGGCGGCGGTTTGAGCGGCGGATAGTACGGAAGAGAAGAAGCCAGAGGACGGCGTTGCCGGTCCACCGGGAGCGGCGGAATTCTCGGGAGTGGGCGTAAGAGGTGCAATTGTAGTGTTCGAAAGCTTGCTCGGTCCAGCGCTTCCTGATCGAAGTCGGCGGTGGGAGCTCATCCCATTAGGCGAAGAGCTGCTTGTTGAACGCGGGGGCGGGCTACCGGTGCTGGTGCCTGAGTGAACGTGTTTTCCAGAGAATCTAGAAGGGAAGTGCGAGGGTTCCGTTGGAGTTGGGGGCGTGTTGACAATAGTAGGGCCGTAAGTGTCGGAGGTTGGCGGCGTTTGAGGACGAGCGTTGATTTCGAGTTTCGGGTGTACTCGCAGTGGTTTAGCAGGCTCCTGCGTTATCGAGGGACCCAGCTCGTGATGCACTGGTGTAGGATCCGGCTTTGACTGGGATTCCTCCTCAGGGGCCGATACGGAGTGGTTCCGTTCGGGGCTTGTGCTTCTCTCTAGACTAGAGGAGTTGCTCTTCTTCGAACGAAAGATATTCTTTATTCTGCCGGCAGGAGACGTAGATCGTCGAGAGACAGGCTCGGGCGGTAGCAGTGAGGGTTGAGTTCGAGACCTCCGAGTGTCGGAGTCGATCGAGCCTGAACGTTCACTCGATGGCGCGGACGTTTTGGAGGTGTATTCGACCGATGAAGCATCCGAAAATTGCTGATCAGCTCGAGCAGACGATTCCCGTCGTGATAAGCTAGACGATTTATAGGAATCGGGATTCGAAGCAGATTTGCGTCGCCTGTAGTGAGAAGCCAAGAGGTCAAAAATCGAGGTCTCAAAAAATGCTGTGGAGGGCGGGAGAGCCGGATGCTGCTAGCATGGGGGGGAGGAGGCGGGAAAGGGTCCCCCCTTGTCGCGTTGCACCTCGGAAAGGATAGGCTCAATGAGAGCAGGATCAGGTAAAGGGGGCGCAAGAGATGGGGAATTCAATCACGCATGGGACTTGTTCGAGGAGGGCACTGGCCTTGTGAACATGATGATGGTGCTTGATCATTCAGATGTTTTACATGACGTCGAGAAGAGGTGAGGGCGGGGAGAATGTTGACAGCTAGGCCAACCAAGTGGATAGCTTTTCTCTATTTCTTGGCGCCAATTCGGGGTGCAACTACGAAGTAGCTCCCGAAGGAATTGAGACGACAAAATGTGCCACTTTCGAGGATAGGAAAAGCAAGAAAGACGGGCAGAAACAAGGCTGAGGGTAATGGCTTACTATGCCTTCACCTCGGTTCACTGAGGTGGAGAGAACAAAGACTTGGGTTACTCAAGGATGTTGGTTCCGGAAGCGACGGGCTGCGACGGGAATTCATTCAAAGAAAACAGATCTACTCACGAGCTAGTGCGTTCAGCTGCGGCGCTCGGATGGAATGACGCGGCCTTATTCCCGTCGTCGTCGGCCATGGCTACAGCAGCACGAGGGAGGTTCCTGATGGAAGGAGGTGTCGGCGCATTTGTCCGGGGAATTGTTTACGGGAATCTGATTGTGGAGTGGGTGGCGGGAAGGGATTGAATCAGGAGTTTGAGGCCGGATAGAGGATCAAATCTGACGTCGCCAAACGTTGCTGTAGCTCGGGCCTCGTTTTCCGGCTGGCCTCTGCTTCTGGACTGGCTTCTAGGCTGGTGGTGGCTGGCGACAGCGCAGGCATCAATCAATCACTACCTCAGAATTGAGTCGGTGCACTTGAGGGTGGGCGACAGTGGAAGACAGTGTCCGCAGAACCTCCTGAATCCCTTCGCAATTTGATCGTGTCTTTGTTCCAATGTCACTGTTGCGGCCAACGTCGCACATGACAATGACCCACTTAGTTGCTGACACATCGTTTCCATTCGGCGATGGAACAATTTCTCTGTTAGCAAACCAGGCAGTCACATTTGAGTGTTCCATGCAGCCTCAGGCTCGTAATCCTCGCATTAGCCCCTCGCAACTGCCTCGTTCGACGCGGCACCCACTTTCCGAATTGGGAGTATTAATGCGAAGTCCGAAGTGGGAAGTGGCCTTCCCCGAACATTGGTATTCACCATGACCAGGCTGAGAAGGGGGAAGGCGGCTTGGAATCCCAAGGTGCGGGGGAAAATAATCGGAGCGGCGATCCCGTCGAGTCTATGACGGCTGTATTACTTTGTACACACATCTTCGCTACGAACCCTTAGACACATTCATCCGGTGGCACAAGAAGAGAGACAGATTGCGGGAAAAGGGATTGAATCTACAAAATAAGGTGAGACTCGGTGTCCGTCTGTTCAACCTCAAGGGCGGGGTTTTGTGTCGGGGTCAAGGAAAAACGGCAAATGGAACCGAGTGTTTTTATCGTTGCTACTGCCGTGCCAAGAATTCTCGAAGGCCGAAGGCCTGTCAGGAAGGACCTGCTGGGATTGAACTGCTTGATTTGTTCGTGATGGGTGCATTCCGCCAGTTCTAGTAGATTCATTCCCATCAGCATGTGAATAGGAAATGTGATGCCAGAGTAGACAGCTGTTTCCATCTGTCAAATAAATGCCCTCATCGCCCTCTCGAATGAGGCCAGGGAGGTTTCCGGGTCAAACTCCATTCATTGTCTTAGCGCAGATCTGCACCCCACTCTCAACCTCTCTGACCTCACATCATTCAAGTACACTATATAAAGCGCAAGTATCACCTCCATCCTCACGATAAGGTCACCGATATCCCTTGCCATGACCTTTTGGGTAGTATGAAACCATGGATGCCTCTCCACTGACCAAGGTATCGTAACTCGACACCTCCTATTCCCCCCCGTTTTCCAATCTAACACAAGCACACTCTACTAAATCATTCTTGGTACTCACCCTAGGCGCACGACTACGCCATTGCAGCTTCCAAAGCTACAAAGGCCTCCGATACCACCGTCGCCATCGCTCAACACACCCTCGCAGCCGGGGAGTTTTCAAACGCCGCGCAAAACACGACATGCGTCGAGGCTCTCCGCACCCTAAAGCTGCTCGAGCAGCACCACCGCCGACTTTCGGAGCTTCTAAAGTTTCCCGCCGAGAATGCCTCCCAGCCTTCCGAAGCTGATATCGACGCCGACGCCGACGAGAAGCAGGCCGCCGTCCAAAAGAATGCCTCCGCCACCAGCGATCCCTCGAGGACGGAGCGTTCGACCGCGAAGACCTTGCCGCAGGTGCCCTCGCTCCTGGGACAGTGCCGCCACTCCTCCCGGGATCTGACATCGTCCATCGCGAGTAACCTTGCTTCCGCGCGAGGGATACGGGTCAAGTACGGCGGGCAGCCCCTGAGTCCTAGTGTATCCAACGACCCGGCCTCTGGAAATCTAGAAACGCTGCCGCGCCGACGAGATGGGCAAAGGTCCAAGATGCAGAACATGCTTGACCAGCCGCCCAAGCCCGTCTGGTCTCCGCAAGATCAAGTTCAAAAGAAACTGGAGGCTCAGCCGCGCGAGCCTGGCCAGGGTCAACCCGAGCAAACCGACGACGGATACTCACGCTTCTACAACTCCTTCGGGTCCCTGTTCAACAAGCTGTCAGCACCCCTTGCTTTTGCCGGTCTCCCACTCATTGCCGAAGAGCCCTCGGCCAGCCAGCCGGCCCCGGCTCCCGAAACGTCCCCGCCGAAGAGGACTAGGCAGCATCTCCACTCATCCCACTCAGCGACTGCCGAGCCCGATCTGAGCAAGATCTATTCCAAGGCCGCGCTGCGAGTCGTCTCACGCGACGGACACGGCGCCAACGATTCATTCTATGTAGTGCCAACCAGCGGACACACGATGTCCTACGCCAACATTCTCACCTTTGCCGAAAAGGAGAAGCGCCGCATGGAAGCTTCTCTCCACGGCAGCACGGCCGACACGATAGACGACGAAGACGACTTCGTCGACGCGCGAGAGACCCCGGCGCCGCTCTCGCCGATAGCCAAACGCCGCATCGGCAAGGGCCGCACAGAGAAGGACCTCAACAACGCCATCGAGGAGCTGTGCATGGAAAACAAGAGTCTTAAGGACATGCTCGACAAGCTAAGCAAGCGCCTCCACGCGTTTGAGGCGAGCGCGCAGAATTCGAGCCTCGCCCTCGCGGAGAGCATGAGGCTGATGCGTCCCGGATCGCCGCTCGCCGCGGCGGGCGGTCGGTCCTCGATGGAGGAGACGCTGAGGAAGCAGAATGCCGAGCTGGAGGAGAGGTTGGGCGTTGCGGCGAAACATATCGAGGTGCTGGAGAAGGATAACCAGAAGATGCAGAAGACGTTGGGGAAGTATCGGGAGAAGTGGGAGCAGTTGAAGGAGAGCGCTAAGGCGAGGAGGGGGCAGCCTCTTGCGAATGGGGGTGGTGGATCTGGGAATGCGACACCAAATTAAGTCTATCGGGGTGTTGGGGTTCATTTTATATTAGTACGTGGGCTGAATAAATGCCGATTTCTGTTCGTGATGAGAGAGAGAGAGCAATAATAGGCGTGCCCGTTCGTCAAGTCTTCATATCAGTGCTCCGAGGCAATACGGCACTCCTCTCTAGTTGATATCAATTCCACCAGAAGCTCACGCTAAAACTAACAGTCAAACTCCGAACATAATGCCACCACCCAATAGGTATATACAGCGTCTCCCCTGGCTCCAGAACGCAATCCCAATACTCGGCCTCCTTGAACCGCCCCCTCTGCTCCCCCGTTAACCCACCTTCCTCCCCATCCTCATCATCTTCACTAAGGTCATCCTCACCAACATCATCCCAGCCCTCCATGGCCCCGACGTCAATCCGACTCGTATTACCCATATCCACCCCACCCTCGACCCCCATCGGCACCATGGCCTCCGTACAGCTCGGCGAATACAACCGCACGTATTTCCTCCCCACGACCTGGCAGAGGAGATTATGCATGCTATCCGTATGAAGAGGCGTTATCGTCCCCGCGGGGCCAAACCAAGCGTTAAGTTGCGGAGAGGCGACCTTGGGCTTGTTCTGTTTCGGGTCCGGGTGTAAGGGGGGATCAGTCCAGAGGTAATCAGGTAGGAGGACGTCGTTTCTCAAGGATGGGATCTGAGCGAAGAGGTCATGCTGAGCTAGGTAACCTTTTTGTTTTGAAATACTGGTGGTGGTGGTGGAGGAGGAGGAGGAGGAGGAGGAGGAGAGGGTTGGGTCGATGTACGTGGTTAGAAAATCTTTGAAAGGTACGATTCTTTGGGTCCAGCCTTCGTCGACATAACTCCGCCCTATCTCGATAGGCACATATCGTCTGCCGTTAAAGGTCCGGGAGAGGAGGTAAGTCGGATTTGACCACGGTCGGTCTGCGAGCGCGGGCCAGTCGTGCATTAGATCTGTGAAGATGATTGGGGTCGCGGTTTCTGGATTTGTCGAGGGATCGATGTACTTTTGGAATGTGTCCATGGAGACGCCGTCGATGCGCTCGATGGGCCGAGATACGGGGGGTTCGAAAGCTACTGCGGAAGAGAAGGATGTAGACTCGCCTTGCCGCTGCGGTGTGGGGTGTTGTTCATATTCGTCGTGAGAAGCCTTGAATCGCTTCGCGTCTCGACGATCCGAGTTGTCCCTCAGAGCATCCCAGGCATCTTCGAGCAGCTCAAGAAGCCTATTAATCAACTCCCTCCCGCGCCCAGGCCCGCCTCCGGCAACGATGAGCGCCATATCCAACATCTTCACCAGCTCATCCACCTCCTTGCCCACCCTCGCCTCTTCTTCATTCCCATCAACCCATCCTTTCCGCCCTTCATCCCACACCCTCCGTATCCCAGATCTCAACACGCCAACATGAAACATCAAGATCCTCACATCAACGTACAACTCCCTCCAACAACCCGGCACCACCTCGAACCGAAAAGCCATAAATTTCGCATCCGCCAATTCCAGCAGATAATCAAGCCTTTTGAACAGACAATGCCCTTCCTCCCCTCTCGTAAGGCCGGCATCTCCCTTGGAGGGACTAGGACCCGGAATATTTGCGGCGGGAAGAGACTGAAGCCGAAGGACGAGAGCGGCAAGGCGGCCGAGAAGGTTAGCGATGGCTGCTCCGCAGTCCGCTATTACGTCTGAGTTGGTATTCTTTGTCTTCGGGTCGGTTCCGTTTAGGTTAGATCCGGGGACCGCAATGCACGAAGCACGGATGCTAGCGGTGGCATTATGGAGCGCTGTGAGGAGTTCGTCCATGGCGCTTGGCATGGCCTAATGGTGAAGAATGGGGGGTTCAAACTGGATTAAGATAGAACTTGACCTCTTATGAGGTCATCCCAGAATATGTATTATTATTTTTTTCCCCCAGATTTTCAGGCATCTCCTCGACCCTTGATGATCAACTGGATATGAGAAGATGTAGAAAGTGCAGGAATATGATGAGTCTGGAACAGTGTGCTGATGAGCTCGATATAATTCGTCACTTCAATCCCCAATCCAGTCTACGAATACCATTAATGACCCACAGAGGGAAGGAACCATATGCACGATAACCACTGCCTTGCCCATGCGAACTCGGCAGCCTCATATATCCAGATCCAAGCAGATTAAATAATAGCAAGTAGCCGCGATGATAAACCCATGGTTCCGACGGCGCTAGAAAACCCGGGTTTCATCGCCCGTCTGTTCAGAAGTCCGCGGACAGCCTTTTTGTTCTAACGTCAACTTGTCTATTCCCCCTGCCATGCGTGTGTTCATGAGCATTGATCCGACTGAAATAACAATGGATTATTTCTAGATTGAAATGCACGAGGGCTATTTCTACATGGTATAGGGGCATCTAGATAACCTGTTTTAACGAGAAAAAAAAAAACCGCAAAGGAAAAAAAGGAGGGAAAAAAAAACGAAAAACTTAAAAAAAAAAAAAAAAAAAAGTATCCCTCAAGCAAGCCTCAACTCGCCCTCGGCCAAACCCGCATGCTGCCTTCTATCTTTTTTTTGTGATTAATATACACCGATATAAATCATTCCTGGCCGTAATAGCACCTCATTGATGTCAATCCTATAACCATTAATTCCCTCATCTCCATCAAAGTCATCAGTCATGAAAAATTATCGTCAAAGGGGAAAACAGGAAAAAAAAATAAGAAAAATAAGAGAAAAAAATTCGTATCGTCGAATGGAATCGGGACCGAACGTTTGGCGATCTTCGAAACGATGGGACGACGTAGATCTGAGGGGAATCGCCGATTATATATTCCGAAAAATAAGTCGAGTGGTTGGAGAAAGCAAACGCATTTTTTTTTTCTCTCTTTTTGCTTCGTTGCATCGAGGGAGCATGCCAGACAAGACCTGCTTGAGGGCATTGTGGACGTGCGGGGGAAGGGATAATAAGAAGGAAGAAAAGAAAATGGAAGGGACCAAAGTCAGACCTCGTCATCGGCGGCGCGCAACACTCCTATCTTACATCGGGTGTAAGAAGAAAACCAACGACAGATCAAGTATGCCGCCGTCCCTTCTTTCTCACAATCATCTCTTCCACCTCTTCATCCTCCTCCTCGTCGTCGTCATCGTCGTCGTCGTTGTCGTTAAAGCTCAATCTACCGAACCTCTCTCTCAGCGCGGGAATCGCCAAAGCCGTGCTCAGGCTCCTTGGTAGCTCTTCCACAGCCCCACTTCTTCCACCGCCGCCAGCCCTTTCTGCGTCCGCGGTCCTCCACAGCCTAACCACCTCGGGGCCATCCCATAAATTCTCCCTCCTTGGCCAATCCTGCAAGACGTTAAGGGCTCTCTCCCGCACGGACTCATCGCGGCAATTGCACACGACGAAATGCAGCGGACAAATGATCCCGAGATCAATCATGAACCGTCTCCTCTGCTGCGTCCCTGTAGCTGTAGATGAAACGCCCCGCTTAATCGACTCCGCAATCTTCACAATATCCTCATAGGGATCCCCAAATGAGGAGCCGATGTACTCAGCCGCGGGGGATACGGGTGGAAGAGAAGCGCCCTTGCTGAGGGAGTTGCAAAGGTCCTTGCAGCAGGTAAAATGCAACTTGTCCATCAACATTGACATGTACTCTATCCCCCACGACTTTGGAGAGTTCGGCCCCTGGTAAAACTGCTGTAACCTATCCTCGAGCCTCGACGCCTTAAAACATAGGACGTCTCGTCTGGCAGCGGGTAAGGGCGCTGTCCCTTCATCACCGACTCCAGACGGCCCATTTTGCCAAATCCAGCTGAGGGCGAAAACATCGCGGCAAAACTGCGCCACGGCGCGATGTGCCTCTTTGATGTCGGTGAACTCCGGAAATCGGATTTCTTCCGAAAGATTCCGCGAGTGGTATAGCTTTAAAGCTATGATGGGTTCGAAATCGTTGGTGTAAAGACATGCAGAACTCTCCAAGGTTGCAAATGCCCGCAGTATGCAATCCATCTCTTTACCGAGGGGATTGGCCGGTCCCGGGAGGTCTGCGCACCCCAAGGGGTCGGCCAAGGCTTGGAGGGTCTCGAGCGGGATCGTATTGATAATCGTCAGGCCTGATCGGAGATGCCTCAGGGCGTCGCGCCAATTGTTGCGCAGGCTTTCGATGTAGACGAATGCGAGGCAGCAGACAAGCGCAAGAGTCATAACGCCAGGCGAGTCGAGATTGGCATGCCGCAGCAGGGCCATAGCCTGTCCGTAATGCTCCAGCATAACGACCTCGGATTGCTGGGAGGCCGCCCCGCCACCTAGAGCACCAGCACCGCTCAGCAGACCGTCTCCATCCCGGTAAATCCGTAGCGCGGCGCCGAGCGCAACTATAGCATGCCGTACAGTACGATCCTGCATGCACATTCGAGGCACGGTCCACCTCCAAAATTCGTCAAGGTTCGATACATGCTGCGAGAGTCCCTCTTCGGCCACACTCGTAAATTCGTTCAAATACTTTCTCTCGATATCCGTTAGGTCGATCTCAGCTGCCAGCGACACCGGCCCGAGAGGTTGAAGCGGGGGTAATCCGGGTCCCAAAATAGATGGTGTCGCGGGGTTTGGGTGGTGCAATCCGGCAACGGGTGGAGGCGACGACGAGGATGACGATATCGATGCGGCTGAGGCGACAGAGGCGGAAACGGTGACGACAGGAGTAGTGGCAAGTGTCCTCTCAGCTGGTCCACTGGCAGCTATGATGCCGGGCCTCGTTGACGATGAGGGACCCGCGGCTGGATTCGCCACCACAACGGCTGGCTGGAGACCTCGTGACCGGTGCTGGACTAGCAGCTGATTAGGCGGCGGCTGCTTCTTGGGTGCCGTTGCCTCGGTATCGTAACCGTCGCACACTCGTCCGGTCGACGTGCATCGAAAACAGGCAGGTTTTTCTTCGCCACATTTCACTCTTCTGATTCTGTATGGATGGAAGTCTGGTCAGCTTATATTGAACGTGGCGTTTTCCCCCCCATGACTCGATGACGGCAGACTAGAATGAGGCAGAGAGGGCAGAAAGTAAGAGTGTTGATAGAGAGGCCACGCGTTGAACAAGACAAGGTAGAGGTTAGAAGGTGGATGGAAAGGGACCGGAAAAGAGAGGGAGGAAGGGGAGAAGAGGATTAAATCAATACGTACTTACTGCAACAGGGTTAGCGAGCGAAACGTTAGCACTCTGCGAACTCTGGAGTAAAGGGGTTGGACATTATCAACTTGTCTCCATCGTCGCTGGCCTCTTGACGCGGCGCAAGACGTTCGAAATCATAAAAATCATAAAAAAAATTAAAAATAAAAAATAAAAAATAAAAAAAAGAGGAACAAAACGACAAAACGAAAGCAAGGAAAAGAAAGCTTTGCATCGATCAAGTCAAGAAAAATGAAGCAAAGCAATGAGGAAAAATCGAGACGGAAAAAAAAAAAAAAAAAAAAAAAAAAAAACTTCTCGGGGACCAGCAAACCCACAACGAGAAAAAAAAAATCGATATACGAAAAGTGATGAAACAACACGGAGAGGAGAAAAAGGGGAATGGTCGATGCTCACCATGTAATGCAGCCCGTCCTCACTTTGGGCTTACTCGCCCTTGTCCTTTTCTTCGTTTGTTGATTTTGCGAGCTGGCAACTCTACCGCTGGCCGTGGTGGATGCTGCCCTTTGCGAGAAGCTTTCTGAGCTGCTACTCCCCGGAGTACCCGGGAACTGTCCCTGATGGGGAGAAACAGGTATCATAGCTCGTCCAACACCGTCTCCTGGCTGGAGAACAAAGTGGAGTTGCCGGTCCTGGTCCTGATGCTGATCCTGGTCCTGACGTTGGTTTATGTCTTGGTGAGTAGGCTGCAGCTTCTCGTCGGAGTCGCAGGCGAACCAGGCCCGTGAATAGGTCTGCTCGGGGACGGGGACGATGGCGGGGCCTGGGACTTGGACAAGGACGTGATGATCGTGGTGGAAGAACGGGACCAGTCTTCCGCTTGCTTTTAATCGACCCCCTCTACTACTTGTAGATGTTAAAACGACTGACTGGAGCATGTCAGCTCTGTGGTCATTGGTCGTTGGTCTGAGATGATGGGAAGGGTGAGAAAGAGAGGAAGAAGGCGGGAGGGTTAGTCATAACAGCTGGCAATAATGAGGCAAAGTGCCGCGGTGTTGTTATTGTTGTTGTTGCTGTTGCCGTTACAGCGCAAGGACGCGAGAGAAGAACCCAGTGGACGGCGAACAGGTGATCCAGGACTGGGGCTTGGTTCGGGTTATTGCCCACCCCTCGTCTGTCCCCCCCGTTCAGGCAAGGGTACGTAGTGTGTCGAAGGAGGGTGTCGAAGATCAAGATGACGACGCCAAGGGGGTGTGTAGGCCCTTAGGAAGAAACTCCATAAGCACGAGGATGGTTTCCTATAGAAGAAGCCAAGGAGAAGGTGGAAGTGAGAGTTGAGGTTCAGTTGGGGAAAAAAAAGGGGGCGAAGTCGATAGTGGGTCAAGTCGTAGTGCTTGTGGTGTCTGTGGTCTCCCACGGGATGGCTATGGGCCACTCTTAATACTTTTATATCGAATCAAAGGCGATCCTTGACTAGGTCCCAAGATAGTGTCGTCGAGTTCTGCCCTACCATGCGATGCGATGCGATGTCCTGCCGTGTTATATATACCGTGGATGCGTGGATGGGGTGGTATGCATCTCCGCGTGGTTTTGCAGGCTAGGACGACATGGAGGAGGGAGGCGTGGAGGTATTAGTGTGGACTAGCAGTAGTTTGATAATAGTACATCGAGGTAGTTGTAGTCAGTTTAAGTTGGCTTGCGCCTTGCACTAAAAGATGATGGGACGCCTCAAGTGTCTCCATCAAATAAATCCTGGTCTACTTCGTACTTGGACCGTCGGTCTAAACTTCTAAACTTGTATACTTGGCTGATCCGTGCTTTCCCATTCCATTCCCACTCGAGTACTTCGTGATACTTGATACTTGCGGACATTGGGTGCGGGCCCCTCAAGGAAGGGAAGGAACATTGGGAGGATGAGGATGGAGATGGATTTCCGAATCTGGAAAGTAGGAAATACACTAATACTTTGTAGTGGACATGCGGGAACCGGGAGCAACAACCGCGGCCGAGGCTTGTAAGTACGAACGTATAGTTGCATATATATGCATGCGTTAAGTCACGAAGGATTTCGATGGCGAAAAGAGCGCTGTGAATGACCCAGCTATGGCTTGATCAAGCCCGTGTCGTGGCAGCATACCAAACATCGTTACACACTCATACGAGGGAAATCGATTCCAGAGACAAGCATTCGAGTCTCCCCCTCTTCTTCCCTTATGAGTACGTTGCCCCCCTTCTTCTCGCCCCCTTATTCTCCCTTCATCACTTTCCCCTACTTTTCTGTTACGTTCCCTTACTTCGTGCGTTCAAGAGGTTTCCCGGTTTGCAATTTGGGGATTTTCGATAATGTGAATTGCGACTGGACCCCTCTGTGTCATGGGGTGTATGTATGGATTTGATGCATCAGAGTTGTAGCTAGAGGGATTCGGACATGGGCGTAGACAAATTAATATAGTGTACAAAAACCAGAGCCAAGGTAGCTCAGATGCACGTCAGTGGACTGCACATGGACCAATGTAGTGGAGTGTATCAAGTACGCATGAAAGTAGGGGTCAATATATACAGAAAATACATCAATCGCAGTGTAGATCCTCGCTAAAGCCCACCAGCAATATCCAGTCCCAGTTCCAAAGTCGTCCTAAGTCCGATCCTCCAATCCACAATCTCCAAGTAAAATATACTTTTGAGAAGATGATAGGTCTCAGCTGCCAAGCCACACAGCAGACGTCAACCGAGATCCAGGCCAGCAAGCGACACCCGAGTCTTAAATTTATTTTGCAAATGCCAGCTCAAACTCGGGACTTTTCAGCTGGTGTGGTCATGTCGCGATACTTTTATTTAGCCATCGAAGATTGTTGTGTCTTCTGCTTCGTGGTATCAATGGTGAATCCCAATTCCTCCAAACTGCTCTGGTTATGACACCATGACTCTGCTTGGCATCTGTCGATAAAATATCAATGATTTCAAATCCCGGTTGGTACAAGTAGCAACGGTTGAACAGCGAGATTAAAGAAAATCACTCTCACAAGAGAATTTCCGGGGGATTGACAGGCGCCCAGCAACTCGAAGCCTAAGAACAAGACCGTTCAGGCTCTTGTCATCCCGGCTATCTGGTACATGATTAATTTGGGAACGGAGACTATACTGTTTTTGGTCCATAGGTCCATAGGGTATAAGATCATTGCTTCGTCAATGTCGTAGTTAGGAGGTACCATCACTCTCCGGTGTTATATCGACTTTGTATCTGTATTATTGGGCTTGGATACTACTCTACTGAGGAAATATCCCCAAAAACGCAAGGAACGCCCCCATTTGCAAAAGTATCAAGTTGATTACTGACCGATATCAATTTCTAAGAACAGTGTCATGCTTAGGGATGAGGGGAAAAATAAAAAAAAAGCCACAGGATCGTCGGTGAATATGTGTGGAAATCATGCTCCCCCCTTCGCCCGCCCCGAAGGAGCGGCGCACACCGATGTGATGTGGACCGACGCCGCAAAAAGAAAGGCCGAATTCGGTTGAAAGGGGAAAGGGAGCGAGGGAAGAGGAGAAAGTCGAGAAGCAAGCAAAAAGAAGAAGGCGAGTACCTCTACACCGCACACTCCATAGTGATCTACAACTAAAGATCGGCATGCAACAGGTTCTCGATTCGACAAAGGAATAAGATCGATCGAGTAGATCTTGCATGTCGAATAAGAGAACAAAAAAAAAAAAACGGGCTGCATTACTCGGGTGGCGCTAGCCTACTTCTCCTACCTCGATATTCCCATTCCGGCTTCTGAAATAACACCAAGGTGGCTCATGTGGCTCCCTCTTCGGCCTCACGGCACGCGTGAGGATGGATCCAAATGGCTTGCCCGTCGATATGAATTGCCCTGCATATTACGGCTGGGTCTCTTAGTTAGTCTGTTCGTCGGATATTCACGGCCTATCATTATGACCGTCATCTTGGAAGCCTCATGAAAAGGGGGAAGGGAACAAAAAAAGGGCCGTAGACGAGCGATGGAGAAGAAGAATAGCTTCGATGTTCTATTTGCCACAGCGGGAACACCACAAATTGGCCTGGTCTCGGCGTGATCCGCGGCCTTGGGGAAAAGCCTAGATCCAATCCCATGGAAAGGCTAGGGGATCCCACTTGACTGGAACCAAGTCTCTGGATGCCTAATGACGAGAAGCTTAGTTGGCGCAGCCATCAAGCCAGAAACACCGATTCAACAGGTGACTCGTTATAAAAAAGAAAAAAAAAGCAAGTTGGAAATGTCCTACCCGCATCATCCAGCAAGGATCATCATGGTGACACAAGGGGGAGGGAGAAAAAAAAAGAGATATCCAGCCGCTTGGCTCCTTTTCATGGAAACTTGGAAGTCTTCCATGCTGCAGACTATTGAAAATGGAAGCTCGACTAGCAGGGAGTTTAACCGGGTGTAGTTTAGATCGTTCCTGCACGCTGCGAGAGAAGACGAAACCGGTCGTTTTGACCTTGAGAGAGGCTTGGCCAGACCAGGGGGAAGCGGCCTGCAGCAGGACTCACAGCCAAGAGGTAGACGCAGACACGGCATCTGCCCTCCTGGCTGCTGCAGAATGTTGGAAAAACCCAGTCCAAGTCTTTCGTCATTGTGCAGCGTCTTTTCGGCGCTAATTTTTCCCGCCTGCAGTCGAGGTAACCCAGGGAGTCGGGGACTGCGTTGGGAAAAAAGGCGTTTTTTTCGTGCTCGTCGAACCATCCTTGAAAGAGCAGGTCAGAACATGGGTTGAAGTTGGCAGCCACACCATCTTGGGGTACAGATGCGATCTCATTCGATGAGACATGCCCTCTCAGAACATGTGGATGTGTTACATCGATCCAGAGCACGTCCACCCGCGCATCTCCACGACCTTGCTCCATCGATTTAGCAGCACTCCACCAACATACCAACGTGCCGTCTCGAGCTGAAGGTAGGACGAAGTGAGCGAGCAAGGAAAATTTTTTTCCTCCTTTCTGCCACGGGAGAAAAAAAATTTCTTCAGGTTGACAGCAGGAAGGATCAGGAAGCACCAACCATGCCTTTCGGCCATCACCGCCGCTTGTCGCTGATGCATATCTTTCTCATCCTGCGCCCTTCTGATTGAACGCGGTCCCCGACGAATCCAGACCAAATTTCGGAATTTCTCAAGGGTGCAGATGCTTGTTTCCCTTTTTCCTCTTCCCGTGTCTGAAAACTAGTTTATGTACATATTACTCCCTGGCACCCTGTAACCCCAGCTTCCCGGTCCGTCCGTTCGGCATCTATTCGGATTTTTTCTATTTCGGACTTAGCTGGCGAGACATTTTTCTCGCTCTTTTTTTCTCGAATTTCCATGCCAAGATTAGTGACGCACGCGGTCGGTCTGGGCATCGGTCTCTAATCTAGTTTTGGTGAGCCAGCATGGCATTTCATGGGTCTGGTCTGGGTGGCAAATAATTCTTGATCGAGGAAAGCGAGGAGGGCGCAACGGCGAAAAAAAAATTATGCTGTCCCATCGTGATACGTCAACACCTCTTCTGCCTTGATCTCCGAGTCCATCTCTGATCTCGACGTTGACCTGGCCCCTACTTGTGGAACCAAAGGCGGACGCGCTGGATGAAAAAAGGACCGCTTCTTTGCCTTGGTCAGCAACCAAAGTCTACATTTTTATTTGGCCTCCGAGATGTCCTGTCAAGCTGAGGCTGCGGCTCCGCCAGTCCCGGTCCCCCAAGACCAAAGAAAACCGCACCTGACCCTAGTATTACCTTATTTTTATCAATCCCGACGACCGTCCAATACTTCAATAATAAAATTGTAATCCCCGTCAGCCCTAGCAGAACACGAAATCTTGTGGGTGAGGTGATCCGAGCAAAGGGTTTCCAATGAAGTCGCAGAATTTTGCCTGTCGTTGTCACATGGTCCCTGCTGGACGCAAACTGGCGGTCTGACATCCGCGTCCATCCATCTCCTTCAGCCTGCCATCACATCATAGCTGCGCAAAAGAATGCGTCTCAAAACAGAAGGCGGCATAGTAGTTTCAAAACGACAGGCGAATAAACAACAAGGACAGTGAGGCTGGGCGGAAACAGTAGTGTAAAACAGGTTCCCCCCCCTTCGGAGAAATGCCACGAAGCGCCCGTCGATGAGTCCACTGTCAGGCGAGCTCCGCCCTAACACGAGGTTGAGAGCTTCGAACCATTGATCCCTTGCTTTTTTTTTTCTTTTTTGGCTCTTTGTCATTCTTACCAAGGGTCAATGAATATGGTCGCGGGAAATCTCGTATTAAACAGATACTTATTCTAACCCTCCCTGCTCGCTCCTTAATCCTCTTTTAGATAAACGCCAGAAACACCTAAAAAGAAAGTCTCAACAGGAGGGAAAAAAAGAAACGAAGAAAAAAGATATAAAAAAAGGTGGGGAAAGGGGGGTAGGGAAAGAGGGAAATCCAGAAACCATAAACCAGAAAACAAGGAAGAATGCCACGCCGAACCACCAATGCAATTGACAGATGAAAAGGAAAGGTCCGCGGAGTGTCCAGTAAGGAGGAATAATACATCAGGAGACCGAGTCGTCCTTGGCCCGTCCGTAAGGGCGACCGAAATTCACGTTCCTGCCACTTCCGTATATTCTAAAAGACGTGAAACAAGAATGAAAAAAAAAAAAAGAAAAGGACCTAGTCGAAACAAGGAAGGACGTAAGGGCGGGTGGTTTTCCCCCTTTTCCCCCTTTTCCCCTGCGATCCTTACGCCCATCGCGATGGGTATCTGTCAGTGGTATATCCCCTTCCAAGCCTCGCATTGGCGAACGAGGATCGCGGCGCATTGCCACTAGTGCTTCCGTTGCTTCCACTGCCCGTCGCGAGACTCGAACCCGCGAATCCCCTTTCGCCTCCTCCCTGCAGCGGGCTCGAGTCTCGGTTCCGCCCACGCTGTTCTAGCGCAGCCATCTCCCGAGAGTTCCGCGGCGAGGATGCCTTCATGTCACCCATACTAATGGCCTTCTTGAGGGGCGACCTCGCGTGCGAGTAGACTCCCAAGTTCCCCCCAAAGTTCGTCCCCGTAGAAGTTCCCGTGGAGACCCCCACGGGAGTTCCCATTACACTGCTCCCCCCAACCATAGAGCCGACAGTCGTAGGTGGCGCTGGGCTCGCGACTCTCGGCGTCATCATCGCCGCCGGAAGGCTTTGACGATGCGCGGGTGATCGGATGTCACGTTGCGCTGATTTGTAAGCCTCGGTCTTATTCAATAGAGGTGTTGCGGCGGGGGAGAAGAGCCGTGGGCTGAGGACGTTGGGATACGCGTTGCCATCCGGGTTGATGTGCTTTGTGTAATTTGGGTTCGGGTGGGTCTGGAATTCCCTCTTGATCACGGTCGTCGGCGTTCCGGCCTCCGAGAAGAGCGAGACGCTCTGGTTAAACAAGTTGGGATCCGTCTTACTTGGCTCCGTCACCGTATCGACCTGAGTAGACACATCCCGCACCACGGGGTGAAGACGAGGATGCACGAACTTGGTGTCATACTCGTGCAGCACCTCCCGGTGGATGATGGACATGTCCTTGCCTTGTTGCGTGAAGCGGGACTGCATGAATAGGAGCTGTCCCGAGAGTATGACCTGTAGGAGGATGCAGTTGAAGACTGTTACGCTAGGTCGCGGATCCAGGGGCGCAATGGGAACAAAAAGCAGGTACACGAGTACATGACCGGGGCTAAACAGGCAGAAGATTTGCATACAGAGGGGAAGAGGGTCCCACACGGATATCTCCCACACATCGTTGGACTTGTCCGCATGCGCGCGTGACTCTGCCGTTTCGTTTGCGATGACGTCGGTCAGGAATCGTAGGGGCGAGGACGAGGCGGACTCAGACTGCACTTTTACCCTCCTAGCTGATGGTGTCTGCGGAGCCTTCTCGATGTTGACCTCGAAGAGTCTATAGTTGCGTACCCGTGTGATTGTGTAGTAAGCGTTGGCTAGTGAGGCAACGACGAGTATCCAGACCGTAGGATACGCCTATGCAGTGGCGACAAAGCGCCAATAGGTTAGTTTTGAATCCAGTGCAGGGGAGAATATACGCAAACTAGCAGCAGCTAGGATGGGGGCTCAACATACGATATACGGTATCCATCCGATGCTGGTATCGTCAGCAAACACATCATCCACATCCTGGCTTCCACTCCCCGTATTTGCACGAGCCAGCAGGAAGGCGAAGCTCATGAAAATACCGGCTCGTGTTCCCGTCGCTTTGGAATCCCATTCCCGCGTCTCAATCTCCTCGGACAGCCACAGCAAAAAGTCCATAGGATTCAGCATCGCCTTGATCCGCTCGGCCAGCGGCCGCCTTCGTACAAGTCTTCGCGCAGGAGGCATGGCGTATGATAATTCAAGTTTGTCGTCGAACGCCAATAAAAATACGGCGGAGAGGTGGTCTCCCAACGAGCGGCAACAACTGGATCCCACAGAATTTTGCGCCGGCGAGAAGACGCGTTTGAGAGGGGGTTCACGCAGGGACGGAGGGGCAACGAGAAAGCCTTATTTTCGAGACCCTGAAAAAAAGACTTAATTCCTGGCCTGATGAGATGGTAGTGGAAAGTGGAAGAGACGGATAAGACCTCTCCAGTAACGGAGTTTGTCTTTTTCGTCTGTTGTGGAGGTCGGGATCCCGCAAGAAATTTCTCTGGTTGCCGGCGTGCGTTGCGAGCGGATTATTTGGTTTGCAGTTCAAGTAAACATTTGAGACCGTGACCTGGAGATGAAGCTATGACCACCTGCGCCGACAAATTGTTTAGACTGCGGCTTGTGCTATTCTTGTTCCAGTCCACTGCATTGTACAGCTGGCACAGGGCTGTCAGTGGGTGCTTGATTAGCTAATAACGCAACTAGGCAGCTCGTCATCGACCTCAGGACCTCAACTCCAGAAGCGGCTCATCGCGGGGTTCACCATTCAATCAAGACCTTGTTTTAGAGCTCTGCAACACCTCGACTCTCCGATACCTGTCCGCTTTCGCCTTTCTTATCTGGCAATAATCAAGCTCCAGACTTGCCCTCGCTACAATGACGTCTACTCTCGTAGACTTCAAAGACCGCCAGTTCATCGCCGTTATTGGTGACGAGGCATGTTATCCGCATCTACGCCTTGATATTGGAACCCCCTCAGACGGGTGCATGGTGGCCCGGTCGCGCTTCTTACTTGAGTTTCGTACTGACAGCTACTAGGACTCCGTAACAGGTCTCCTGCTGGCTGGTATAGGTGTAATAGCTCTCCCTCCTCCCTTCCTAAACCTACCCATGATCTAGTTTTGTTCCCGAAGACGTATTCTTGGTACTGATGCAAAAGAACATATAGCATGTAACCGCAGGCCCAACGCAAAAGAGGAACTTCCTTGTCGTCGACGCGAAGACCGAGACGAAAAAGATCGAGGATACGTTTGAGGACTTCACAAAGACGAGAAACGATATTGGCATTGTCCTCATTAACCAACATGTTCGTCCCCCGACTCTCCATAGCCCGGGCTCTTTATACACTTGAGGAAGACCAGGAGGGAGGATAGGTGCTCATGTCGGCGTCTGGCATGTGTTTAGAGCTAACACTTACTTCTGCACCTAGATTGCGAATCGGATACGGCACCAGATCGAGGAGCACAAGGCGGCGTTCCCTACCATCATCGAGATTCCTAGCAAAGATCACCCCTACGACCCGGCGAAGGATAGCATTATGGCGCGAGTTCAGTCGTTGATGACCGCGGAAAGGAAGTGATTGATTTCTCTTGGGCAATGTCGGATCGCCGCATGGGTCGTACTTGTGAAGTTGTGAGCGGGATAGCGCCGAGTTATGACTTCATGGTTTTCTTCTTTCTTTTTTTTGCTTTTGAATGGGGCTGAGGGGTTCTGGGCAACTTAGATTCAAGTCATATCAAAGATATGTTCTTATTTGGAGTTAATGCGAGGGTTTACCGTATGCTTTAATCAAACAATGAAACAATGAATCCCTAAAGACGAAAACAAATTTGGATACTCCAGCAAACCCAACTGGTTAAAATCCCAATAGTGGAAGCAAATACATGGACAGCTGAGACGGTTGGGGAGGAGCATAAAATAAGGATATGAGAGCGTGTCAGACTCGGGTCGAAGGCCCATTACGGGCCTGTATCCATCCATGTATATCCAGTTCTTCTTTCCTACATCAAACGGTCCCACACTACGCCCCGGATGCAGATATCATAGGCGCCATTCTCACAATCTTATAGCTCAAAGTTGAGGAAGCGTTCTCCTCTCGCGAAGACGACGGTAGCCTGCAAGCATGTAATGGGCTCGTCATCTTTCGTGTAGACGTCGGCAAGGACAGTATATTTACCCTAGAATAACTAAGCGTCAGTCTCAATCCAGATATCAAGGGCAACCTAACCCAGCATTTCGAGAGACGAGTTCAATCTTCAGGGGAACTTACAGGAGGAATCTCGGCAGGAAGATCGACAGACTTGGTAATAGAGAGTTGACCCTCCTTGATAGGGCACTCCAGATCCACGTTCTTGATTTGCTCGCACAGATCGGCAGTCGTGCTGATGAGCTTGATAAGGCCATACTTGACGGTGAGAAGAACGTAGGCACCCTCCTCGATATCCTTGGAAGCGTGCCCGACCGCTTGAATGACGAGCTCCTCACCACTGGCATAAATGGGGCATGTTAGATCGATCTTCAGCCCCGTTGGTTTCTCGGGAGAAGGGGTGATGGGGGAAAGTGAGCTTACGCTAGAGGAGGGTTCGGGACGAGGTCAACGCTCTTGATCGTGAGGACATCATTGTCGTGCTCAGGGGCACAGTATTCTAAGGGAGAATTTCCGGGGACACTGGTGTCGTCGCCTCGGATCTTGCTGGGGGAGGAGAAGAAGGCGGTGGCAGGCGCTAAGGTCGCCGATAAGACGGCGATGACAGTGGAGAACTTCATTGTTGAGAGTATCGGTCGGAGGAATCTATCGTACAGAGATGAGGAATAAAAGCAAGAAGATGATGAGTTATCGATGCTGAGTACTGCAGACGACCACAGAAGAGATGCCCTGGAGCAGCGATTCTCTTGTTCGGTTGGTGTCCTGTTTGGAGAATGGTTGAGGAGGTTGAGGGATTGAATGATGGCTGGACGAGGCAATGCAACCGAGCACAGGCAGCACGTCATGGGGTTGATTTGGGGGGCGTCTCCTCACCTCGGATTGGGCAGGTCAGGTGGGACATGCCGTAGTGCGAGCATCGGCGCCGTCTATTGGCTGGCTTGAGGCTAAATCATATTCCCCAGGTAACTTGGAACTGTAGCATTGAAGCTTACTTCTTACACTTGGGGATTCTCCTCCCAGTCATATTCGATTCCAACGCCACCAGAGTTCGATCCGTTCAATTAATGGATCATGATGATGCCTGTGGTGTCTACTTGCGCGGAGTTCTACTTCTTCACTCTCCAATTGTATTGACTGGTCGAGGCAGCTATTTGAGTGTACTTCAGAGAAATGTGGTGACTAAGTGAGAAAGTCCCTTGAAGTCACAGCGACCCCTGCCTGCCAAAAGCCGAAAACGGTGATAAACCAGTGCCAATATCTCCGAGATACAAACAAGTCGAGCCAACTTCAATCCATTCCCGCAACAAACTCATTCAACGATCTCTACCTTTGCGGTGCGCAGTCTCTACCCCGCCCACAAGGGGATCCCAAGTGGCACCGCCGTTTTATGATAGAGGCAGTCTTATGCTTCATGTTGTCAAGTGCCTGCTGCTGGTACAGTATGCAGTCCTTTCCCGAGTGCAGATAATTTCTGGAAGAAGCAGCGCAGCCTCGCAGATAAGAAAAGCGCCACCAATACCACCGCCCGCCGATATAGGCCCTCTCCTGACCACTTGAGAGTGGAGATGTCTGAAGCGGCTTGGTGCCTTTCCCCTTCTCTTTGAGTCATTGAGAGTTTTCACGGGGGAAATTCCTCGGCAATACTAGTGAGATGGCGGGTTACACATTTTGGCTTAAGCCTGGACAAGGCCAGAGTCGTCCTGTCACGCGGGAGGCCAACCCATCTGGGTGACAACATCCAATGAGTGGCGACGTTTGCACTCGATTGTGCACTCGTTTGGCTGGCCAAGAAAGGGTCACTTTTATTATGGAAATCAGCAGGAGAAGTTCCTGCCGGAGCCCTTTACTTCTCCGGCTGAGATGCCTCGTATCCGGGAAGACCCTTCAGACTGAATTGATAATCCTCACCAACTGAGTCGTCATTCGTCAGCTCACTTACACCTCCATCAATGGGCGATGCCTGGACACCGCCAGCTCCCCATTTCTCTCGTTTCCCCGTCCTAAGGCCTGGAGAATCACTTCCTATGACATCCCGAGGCATCCTCCTGCCGGATGGGAGACGCCGTTCTCCGTCTTCACGGGGAAATCAGGAGTAGAGAGATGAAGAAAACGCAAACGTGACAACAGAGCTATTTTCAGATGTTTTGCCCGATTTCAATGTATCTCTACCTTTGTCCCCTAGGGCCGGATAATGATCGAGTTGTATCAATACCTCGGGAGTCACAGATTTGCTTGGCACTAGCCCATACCGGAAATTTTCATTTGGCGTTGACTCCTTTGCAATCGGCAACCCATCGCCTGAGTACTTCACAAGTGTGGGGAGAATCAGACCTTCAGATGTCTTGAGAGCAAACTTGGAGCAAACCCAGGAGGACCCGTGTCATTTATATTATATACCCTATTTAGCGTTGGACTCTCCTCGTTCCCTAGAGCTGTTTCCATTCACTAAGCGTCAAGATTCTCTTCTCTCTTTTGCCGTCGAGATCTTCTCACGGTGACTACTTCGTACTTGCAGACAGCGTACAGGACAGTCGGACACTGCATCGGCGCTATTTCCGTCGTTCTATATTCACTCCTGCCCCACCATCCAAAATCGCACACCATTACCGAACCCCGCCAAAACGAGGAACAAACCCCTCAAGCCGAAACCGTACCCTCAATCTCTTAAGGGCAGAAAAAGTCCGCTTAAAGGCAGATATCTGTCTTATTTTCTTAAAAACCAACTGTCCTCGGGACACAGAACCGCCAATTCCACGTACATTTGCTTGCCGACAGAGAAGATGGGTTCAATTGATGTTGTCTTGGGTGCGGCGTGGGGTAAGTAATTTTTTTTCCTTCTCACTGACTGAACCCTCGATGACCCCTCGTCCCCTGCCCTCCACCCCAGTGTCGCGACAGCGACTTTGTGGAGATCTGGGAGACGGCTATTTATGAGGAACATCCCAAAACACTTGGGTCACGCGCTATAAGAAGCATGATTTAGCTAACTGCGATTTGACATGGTTTATAGGAGACGAAGGTCCGTTCATACACAATTGATCCTAGTTCGGCTCGGCCGGCGAAATGCGCAACTCACACAACTCTGTAGGAAAGGGAAAGCTGGTCGATATCTTGTCTGGCACGGCGCAGATCTGCGCTAGAGCTCAAGTGCGTATCACACCTGAGTCGCCCATATCTGCCTCCTGAAGCTGGGCCAATGATATACCGGAGCGCGTGACGAGGGGGTATCGATCGCGCTTCCTAACTCCTGAGCCCTCCCCTCTACGAGGCGCTTGTAGCCTTGCTTTGGGATGGCAACGGATGCTACCGGAAATAGCTGACTTATTCTCGGCTTCTAGGGCGGCCACAATGCGGGACATTCCATTGTCGCCAACGGCGTCAGCTACGACTTCCACCTCCTACCCTCCGGTCTCATGAACCCGAACTGCCTGAACCTCATCGGATCCGGCGTTGTCGTTCACGTGCCCACCTTTTTCTCCGAGCTCGAGACGGTTGAGAAGAAGGGCCTTCAGAACGTCCACTCGCGAATCTTCATCTCGGACCGCTGCCACATCGATTTCGATCTCCACTGCGCCGTTGATGCCGCCGAGGAGCTTGAACTCGGATCCGAATCTATCGGAACGACAAAACGAGGCATTGGTCCGTGTTATGCCTCGATGGCTACCAGGAGCGGCATCACCATGAGCGAGATGTTCCGGCCGGATGTCTTCGAACACCGCTTGCGCAAACTTGCCGACGCATACAAGAAGCGATTCGGCGACAAGCTTGTGTACGATGTCGAAGACGAGATCGAGCGCTTCAAGGGTTACCGTGAGAGGCTGGCCAACTACGTCATTGACGCCGTGACGTTCATGAACGACGCCCAGCAGCGCGGCGCCCGGATACTCATCGAGGGCTCGCAGGCCATCATGCTTGATGTCAACTACGGAACTTGTGAGCGGGCCCCCTTCCTGTCTCCCCCATATGGGGTCTGGGCTATTCGTGTCTTATTGTTTGCTAACATCTGGGTGTTGAACAGACCCCTATGTCACGTCCTCGAATACTGGTAGGCCGTTCATCTCGAAATCTCAATGAAGATTGTCCACAGCCTAGCTGACCACACAATTTTTTAACACAGGCTTGGGAGGAATTATTGTCGGTCTCGGACTCAACCCTCGCAAGCTTGGCGACGTCATTGGCACAGTCAAGGCGTACACTACCAGGGTTGGCGCCGGTCCCTTTGCGACAGAGGATACCGGCGCTGTCGGCACGCACCTCCAGGAGGTCGGCCGTGAATGGGGTGTAAGTACGGGGCGACGACGACGATGCGGTTGGCTTGATCTTGTTCAGATCAAGTACTCTCACATGCTCAACCACTACACTGCGCTGTATGTAACCTCCAAAAGCCTCTCAACTGTTCAGCCTGTTTCACCAAGAGCGATGGCGAGTGTTAACGAACCGTCTTAGGAACCTCACAAAACTTGACGTGCTTGACGATATGGAGGCGATCAAGGTTGCTGGTGAGTCGCACAATCCAGAAAACAAAAATCAAAGGAAGCCAATTCGAGCTACAAGACGGACCCATGTACTGACGGGTGTATCGCAGTCGGCTACAAGAACCCCCAGACTGGAGCTGAACTTCCTACTTTCCCGGCAGATATGGATCTCCTCGGGCAGGTTGAAGTCGTGTACAAGGAGCTGCCTGGATGGAAGTCGTCCACATCGAAGGTCCAGAAGTTTGAGGAGCTCCCCAAGGGTGCTCAGGATTATATCAAGTTCATCGAGGAGTACGTCGGAGTACGGATTCGGTGGATCGGAACCGGTCCTGGACGGGAGGATATGATCGATCGGGGAAGTTCATAGTGGATAAGACCGAAACGGCGGTCAGCAGCTGAGGTCGAGAGAGATGAGGGACACTCGGGGTTTGGCGAGTTCGAGGAAGGATCAATATCACGCGAAGAAGTAGGGTGGGGGAGAGGAGCCATAGAAATGCACGCGTGCGCTTTGTTTTTGTTTTACACCAAAAAAAAACCATTTTGACGTTAGATAAAGCAATTGACATGAGACAATAGAGCGAAAGGAGATACGAGGACAAAATTAATTCAACCAAGCAATGTAGGGGATGTAGACCTGGTATTGTGCAGGGAGGGAGGAGTAAGTAATACAGGGGGACCCTGAGAAGTTGGAATGATTGATCTCTGGTTCTGGTTATTGCCCATTTTCAGACACTGGTTGAAGTAGCTTAGTACTTCGTCGAGTGCAATGGTATTACTTGTGCAAGTACGAAGTACACAGTTCATGTACCTTGTTATTCCATTTGGACAGTGTGATACATAAAAATAGTGAAGGAACGTCGTCCGAAACTGAGGAGACTTTGCAGAGAACTTAGCTGCTATTTAATCAGACTATTACTTCGTACTTCGTACTTCATCCTCAAAAGCAAGCAATGTTCGGTTACGTTGGTTGATCTCGCATGTGCACAGTATGATCTCCAGAGGTGTTTCTACAAGGTACTGGTACAACTCTCCCGGAAATTTGCCTCATTACAGGCTCAACCATGATTGTACCCGTACGGTGTCGTAATCTTGAAGAAGACACTTTGCCCGAGTTGTAACGTTTGGATTTTGCACCAATAAGAAGCCGCGGATCCTCCGCCCAAGCTCCGAAGTACCCATGTATTGTTATGCAATGGGAATCTACAAAGTCAAAATTGTTATCACTCTACTGAATTATTCCATGATAGGCACCCTCATTTTGCATTAATACCGATGGAGCTAATGCCGAATCAACGTCCGGCTCAATTGTTAGCATTGCCCAGGATTCGTACACCTCCATCAAATGGTTTTGCCCCTCACCTCACAACGCACACAGGGGGCGATGCCCAATGCCTCAGACCACTTTCACCAACCCTTTGAATTTTGGAGCTCTTGTTTTTCGTTTCGTCTTCTTCTATTTCCACTCGCCTATCATGTAAGACTGCGCAGTCCTGTAACACTTTGAACTCGAGATCCTCACCAGGAGGAGAAACAGAAAAGAAAAAGGAAACAACATCTTATCCAACTCATCGTCTCAATTATTTTTCGGACATATTTATTTACTTTTATGGAACCTTACCCTCGATATGCTCGGCACGAGAACCTTCTCAAACCACCACCCGCCGACCTTGCCCATCAAGATGGGATGTGTGGTGGCGGGGCTTCTCTTCCGCACACAACTCGAGAGCCATCCAAGAAGAGCTTGGCGCCTCAGGCAATAAGGAACCCAGAAAATTGCGCTCCGAGGTAAACTGGTCTGCCGTACTCTGGCTTCTTTCTTTTTCCCCACCGCCTTTCGAGTCTTGGACCTCCACCCGTGTACTGGTACTTTTCCCGAGACCAGCATTATGCTCTTCCGAAAAGAGGCGAGTCGCTCAAACCCCCCTTGGAGCTGAATTCACCATTCAGAGTTAGGCCTGGCTTTATCAGCATCTGCAGTGCCCTCACCAAAATTTCACGTTACTGGTACCTCCAATACTTGGCTGCACCTCTAATGTACAGTACAGGCTGCCTGGACGGATCCAGCGACCAACTGCGACTTTGCAGACTTGTCACCTTGTACAGTTACATTGCCCAATCTTTTGAAGCGACACCAGCACCTCAAGACCAAGCCTCGCAGATGAAATTGAGGGGACGACGCACCGCGTCCTCTTGACGTCTTTTCATGATCCGCCCATTCAAGCTTCCCACCCATTGGTCGACAAGAGGTCTATGAAATATTGCGTCCAAACCTTGTCGTCCTCGATAGGTTTATCCTCTTTAGAATCGTCGCTTTGTTACCGAAAGGCCAACAGAGCGTCGATGACGGAGTCGGCTTCTGCTTTCTTCGCGAGACATTGAGCAGGATCCCCTGAATGTCTCAAGCAGCGAGGCGAGGACAAGCAAGTCGCGATGTACTCTCCTCTCACTCACTTCCTCTCTCACAACGACATTGGACTGATTCTCCTGCACCGACATCAATCCCATCTGCTCTGATCGTCCCCCCCCTCACTACACTGAAATAGGAACTGCACACTGGCGACTTTAGCGTCTCTCCGCACGATGCCACAACCAGTCAGACAGGGTTGGGGTGAAGCCTGGTCCCCTCTGACAGCGTCGCCCCCCTACAACCTTTCCTGTACGTAAGTACATATCTCCCCTCGTGCACGCTGACGGTAATTTACTGTGCACACACACTGCCCTCAGCGCCCAGTGCCAAATTCCTCAACCCTCAACTCCTTCTGCCTGGATGCCTGCGCCCACACCCCCCATATCACCAATCCCAACAGCGCTGGCTCTCTGCCCACACACCCACCTGTCCCACAGCACACACCCTCGTCCCGCTCCACTGCTCTTGCGCTTCTTTGCTCTTGCTCCTGGTGGCTCACAGCGCTGGTACTCCCTCGCTCTCTCTGTCTCTATTGTAACGAGAGTACCATGGAGCCATTCTCCCACACAACCGAGCCGGCCTTTCCTTCCTTCAATGTTCCTTCGTGTTGTGGTCCCCTCCTCTTTCTCTTTCCCTCTCCCATCACCATCTCCTTCCCATTCAACTTCGCCTTTTTCCTATCGTGACTTCTCTTTGTGTTGGGTTGGCCTCGGAACTAACGCGCCTCGAAAAAGACGTTCGTTTCCCGAAAAGTACCCGCCTATTTTGACTTTCCCACCGTCACACTCGCCCTTGGCCCCGGCGCAATTCTTTCAGTCCTCGTCCTCATCCTCGTCCTCGCCTCCACTCCTCGACCGTCACGATCTCGCGAACCCGAAAACACAAACAATCCCAACAATCAGCGACCACCTCGACTACCAACGCGTCCAACAATTATATTTCGATCCATAATCTCTTCCTACACCCGCTGATCTATTTCTCTTTCCCCTATCCTCCCGTCGCGACTCTGCACCCTTTCGTGTCCAAATCGTCACCCTCAATTTTCTTCTCCTCAAACCAGCCAAAATCCCCTTCACCACCCGACGAGTTGACGCATGCGAGGCCTCGAATTTCCATCCCCCCTTTCACTAGTCCTACAATTCTTCGTCGAGGAAGGCATCGACATGCTACCCAGACGGTACCGGTAAACCCGCTCACTCTTTTCCCCCCCCTCTCGAAGCCTCGAAGCCATCAACTCGCCCGCTCGAGGCCATTCCCCTTAGATTATGACGGAAAAATTACAGCCTCTGTCGACGCAAATCGCGAATCCGAGTCCCAATCTCGCTACCCCAAGCAGCGCAACTCCCGTCGCTCAAGCCAAGGAGCTGCCACACAAGGTCGAGATTGTGGAGGAAGAGCCGTACACGATCAAGTGTATCTGCAATTTCCCTGACGATGATGGAAACACGATATTTTGCGAGACATGCGAAACCTGGCAGCATATTGACTGCTTCTACCCCGATAATCGCGAAGAGGCCCTTCGCGAGACCTTTTCACATTCGTGTCATCAATGCAAACCCCGTCCCTTGGACCACAAGAGAGCCATCGAGAGGACGCAAAAACTACGCAATGCCCTCGTCGAGGAGCACGACAAGAAACCCAAGCGGCCTACGTCCAAGAGCCATAAGAAGAAGCCAAAACCTAACGACCTCCAGTTAAATGGCAACAACCACACCAGCCACGACGGCAGCGCCAAGCATCCGAGCCCGAGTGACCACCATCCTCCCGCTAAAAAGGCAAAAACCTCCCATCGCTCTTCTCATTCCATCAGTTCTCAGCCCTCCAAGAAGAGCCCAGCCTATGCCCATGCAAAACTGCAGACGAATGGTCTGCAACAACAGCCAAGCCCTGCCAATACGCCGCCCGATCCTCCCATCGAATTCGAGCTCCACAATTACTCGGCCAATTTTTTCTCCCTCCACAGCGAAGATGATGTCCAAATTGTCCAAAACAACTCGTTCGCGAGCCTCACCATATCTAACACCATGTCGCTCTGGCTTCAAGATCGTGATCGGCTAAAAAAGGAGACTGGCCAGGAATACAAGGACGTTTTCCAGAAGCTACCCGCCAATATCGAGTCAATAAAGAGTGCTTTACGCGTCGAGCACAAGTCATATTCCCCTACACCTGGCAGAAAGCTCCGGTTACAATACCTCGCGACACCATCCGCTGTCGAGAAAGATGTTCCCTTGATGGAGCTAAACGGACAGATCGGATTTCAAAAGGACTACTGCGCAGACCCAGACAACCTATGGCCTGAATTGACATCCCCTCTTCCCTTTGTCTTCTTCCACCCGCTCCTCCCTCTGTACATTGACACCCGAAGAGAAGGCTCCGAGGCTCGATACGTGCGGCGCAGCTGCAAGCCTAATGCCGTCCTCGACACGTATCTGTCTGATGGTTCTGAGTATCACTTTTGGCTTGTCAGCGACCGTCACATTTCCGCCAAGGAACAAATAACGCTCCCTTGGGATTTCAGGTTCCCCAACGAGGAAAAGGCGCGATTGCTTTATCTCCTCGGCCTTGGAGATGATGAGATGGGTGCATCTGAGCAGCCCGACATGGACGAGACGGAGTATCGGAATATATCTACGTGGCTGCACCGCCTGCTTTCGGAATATGGAGGTTGTGCGTGCGACTTGGGCATCAATTGTGCTTTTGCTCGCTTCCACCGTCACTACCTCGCCAAAACTCAGCCCCGAGCAGCCCAGCAGAAGAAGAAGAGGAAGGCGAAGGCTCAGAACGTCTCACCGACGAGCACTGGCTACGCGACGAATAGCCGTGCCGCTAGCGAAGGACATCTTGACGACGGCCCCGATATTGATGCCAGGTCGACGTCATCACGGAGCAAACCACCTAGTCGCGACCGCACTCCATTCCATCAAGGTGGTGCCTTCGACCAACTGGGAATACTCACCGAACCGACCGACCGCGACAAGCGTAAGGTGGCCATGGCCGAAGAGAAATTCCGTCTGATGGAACAGCAGCAGCAGCCGCAACGGAAAAAGAAACGAGTCGTGTCGGACGGCGCGAGCTCAACAAAATCGAAATCGGCCCGGACACCTGCTAGTACAACACCCAACCTCTCGAATGGCCACTACGTCGATGCCGGAACGTCTAGGAGCAAGTCCGGGTCTCCAGCCAGTGCCTTTTCGCCTCGCGCGCAATTTCCCCCCTTTGCTATGGCCAGGCCCGACTCTGTCCGGCCTCTACGGCGGCCATCCTCCGCACCGCATGCTAACTACTGCGATGCTGCCGTCCAGACGGACCCTGTGGATGGGGAATGGTTTAGCGCGCTGACCCCTAGTCCTCAGCCTCGTCGGAGAGTTATCTCTCTATCGCAGAGGCTACTGAATAACCGTCATCGCCAGAAGTTGGACGAGGCTGAGCGTAGGAAGGTCGACGTCGCGAATAGCGAATCTGGAGCGATGGACATCGACTCTCCCGGAACGGAACACCCCTCCGCATCGAGCTCCCCAATCCTGACGAAGGATAGCGTCTCCACGACGACCACATCTCCCGCCCCTACCTCTGCAGATATCGCAATGGCTGATATTGCTTCTACCTCGCCGACTATGGTATCATCGCAGTTGAATGTGGATGGTACCGAATCGACTGCGGCTGGCCCTTCAAAGACGAGGACGCCAGATCTGAGAGTGCAGATGCCACCGGTGCCCGCGTTCACTAACGCCGGTAGCGCCTCCTTGACCAACACCCCCATCTCCGGAGTAGGCTCTCTGGTGCAGTCGCCTTTCTCAGCGACCAATCTTGCTAGTCCATTCGGCCCATCGACGATGAACGGCGTGCAGCCGAGTCCGGTGAAGAAGAAGTTGAGTTTAAGTGATTATAGGAAAAGTAGGATGGATAAGGACAAGGCCGCTGGAAAGACCGCACTACCAGCCACGAAACCGATTTCCGAAGAGGCGAAGCCTGAGCTGAACGGCGATTCCCTAACAGGCGACAAATCGATTGGCGACACTGTTTAATCCCGAGGCATTCACGACTCGACGGCCATCCCCGTTGCTTAGTTCAAGAAGCTTCTGTATTATATATATATTAAAAAGAAAGAGATGATGTCGTTCAGGTTTGGCATGAATACTTTGAGTGTGGATAGTGCGAAGGTCTCTCTGGCGCTGTACGATTCGATCACGATATCCCGTCCCTCAACTCCGATCCCCGACAAGTTCCTCGCATGTATCCCTTCGATTTCTCGAATCACTCTGGCATTACCGTTTTTGTGGATGGTCCCCGAATTTGATCGACGGTCTACCGGAATCCGTACGGACGAATCTCGGAATGGAGCACCTCATCCTTCGCTCGCGCTCATAGCCATTATTTTTACGTTTTTATTTGGGGGATAATGGGTCAGCGCTGGCGTCATAAAATGGGGAGGCGGTTCTTGGCAGGTTTCTTTTTCTTTTTTTTTTTCTTTTTTTTTCTCTTTTGCGTTTGGGTTTTTTCAATGCCTTTACCGATGAGCCCGGAGTTTTTTTTTCCTTTTAATCAAATTGGGGAGGGAAAAGCGAAGGGTAAAAGGACAACAATGAAGGGATGTCTTGGCGATGGTTGAATCTTGGGGTGGCAGTCTCTTGTTTGGGCTTCTTTTCCGGCCGATCCCGATTTTTTCTCCCTTCTCTATTATTTTCTTCTTGTCTTTACGGATATTCCCAATACTGGTCTTGCGGTTATGAAATGGGGGTAAGGAAGGGGTTATACGGTTTACTTTGGGTCTCTTTTTGGGGGGCCTTTTATTGCTATTTCTGGTGTTCATTGGTGATCTGGCTTTGGGGGGCGGTCCGGGTAAAGATTCCACAATCGATGTATTTGTAGTTGCTAAGGTCTGGAGAGCTTGAAGCCTTAAAGCGGCCTCGTTCTTCCCTTTGTTCACTTTTTATCTCTATGATTCCTGTTATTTATTGTTGGTTATGATATGTGAGAGAGAGAAAGAGAGAGGGGGCTAGCTTCGCTCCTACTTTCTTTTTGATTTCCTTTTTTCTCTTCTTCTTTTCCATCCCTTCTCCGGCCGACCCCTTTTTCTACTCGATTTCCTCACTTTCTGCTTCTATTTTCTATCTAGAGAGAAGAAGAAAAAGAAAAAGCCTTGGCGGAAGGGAAAGTGGAGGGATTTTGAAAATGAATTGAAATAAAAAGATTGCCGAGGCGGCTGTACCTCGTCCGTTCTCGAGCAGCTTTTGTCCTTTTTGGCCCTTTTCGCTGTTAAACATGAGTTCTCTCTATCCTTTGGGCTTCGTGATGAGAATAATGCATTGATGATTCACGAGGGTAGCTGAAAACTCGACATAACTGAGCAGGTTTTTCATACGAGGGTTATCTCGCGATATCATTTTAGAACCGAAGAGGAAGACATCTTAAATTTCCTCTCGAATAGTAGTTCCTCTTGCAAGATTCTCTTTTTGCTAGGAGAAGTATTCTATATTTAACACTTTCATTTTTTTTTTTTCTACAGCAGAAAACGGATTCAACGACGGTTTGTGCATTCAACTTCATAGATGCGTCTTGCCCAAGTTATCCTCCTTAAAGACGAGAAGGGCAAGCCTATGCCTCGCAAACAAACCGAGAAGGCCAAGAACGAACTGCAGGCCCGTAACCTCAGCGGCAAGGCGATCCTCCCTCATGCTCCCCCTGATGACGAGCCAGAGGTTCAAAAGGGTAAAGTTGCTCGTCTCGAGGAAGCGCCCCTCCTTATCGAGGGTGACCTTGAGGAGGCGTAGACGAGCGAGAAGAAGTAGGACGGGCGCGACGAAGGAACGAGGCTGTACGCCGTTCTCGGGGTCCCAGGTCGTGACGGAAGGTTCGAGGAGGCCGGTGCGGGCGTTGAATTTCGGCAGGCGGTGGCGGGGGCAGGGGATGAGGCCGAAGACCTGCGGGGCGGAGTATAGGAAGTTGAAGAACTGCGGGACGAGTAAAAGGCCGAGCGTCTTGGAAAAGTGGCCGAGGAGGCCGACGACGGCGAAGACCATTCCCGAGAAGTAGCAGTAGGTGTCGCCGACGAAGACGCGGGCGGGGTACCAGTTGTGGTAGAGGAGGGCGAAGGAGACGCCGAGCCAGGGGAGGAGTAAGTAGAGGGAGAAGAGGTGGGAGTCCGTAGCCGGGTGGGGGTAAGGCGTGAAGAGGTACAGGCAATCGTTGAAGACGAGGAGGAGGGCGATGACGATGGACTGGGAGACCTCGATGCCGTTGATGCCCGCGAGCATGTTGATGCTCTGGGGGCAGAACATGGCGACGCAGGCCATGTAGAGGTAGTAGAAGTTACCGATGTCGAAGAGTTCGCCTAGGTAGGGCTGGAGGGGGATCGGGATCACGACGGACGTGACGCCGAAGTCGACGAAGTAGATCACGAGGATGGGGACGCAGGCGAGGCCGGGGATCCACCATTTGTGACGCCATCGGATGTCGAAGAGGTCGTCGGCAAGTCCGAGGAGGGCGATGGTTTGGAGCGATATTATCGCCGATAGATAGGACGCCAGCTAGAGAAGTGAAATGAGACTAGTTAGCATTTCACTATATAGTATGAGGAACTCAATGTTAGAGCGAGGGTACGGCAACATTACCTTACTATGTGGGAACCTATGCAAGAACCGTCCCTCGTTGACATGCTGAACCTTTAAGACAACGTCTCTGTTTCCACCACCACTAGTAGCGGCAACAATGTCCTTGTAAAACGGAAAAGGTATAAACACGATAATCACAATCAAGTACACCACGGCGCACACAGCACCCATGCACTCGGGTATCTCGGGCCTGTTCGCCTTGCAGAGGTCCTTGCCCTTGAAACCATGCTTGACAAAGGTAGGACCCAGCCAGCGGATCATCGAGTAGCAGAGGCTGAAGGCGATGCCGCTCAGGGCCAGGGAGGCGGCGAGGGGTTCGCCGTCGCCGCTGAAGGTGTTGGCGAGGATCGCGAGACATGCGCCGACGAGGGTGAGGTGCGCGACCGACTCGGTGCGGCTGAGGGTCTCGGGGAGGGTCGGCATCTTCGATGTATTCTTTTCGGTGGGCTTTGGTCAGGGAGTTGAAGGTATTTCACGATCGCGGGTGGGTTCTTTGGTTCAGTACCACAGACGTCCCCACCTCTCCTCTCTTGGTGACTGGAGGCTGATCACAAAACGAAGGAGTGGAGTAAAAGCTCAGGGGGGTTAGAAATAAAGGGAGTAGAAACCTGGCTGTGCCTACAGGTAACAACAAGAAGAAAAGGGGAGAAAGAAGGACAAAATCTGCATCGCATTCATTGTTTTCGCATGGACCCTACCAAAATTCCTACTTGAAAAAGAACGTGAGCTCCCAATGTCGAGAAAGAGGGATCGGGGTCGTCGCGGCTTCCCTCGTCCTTCGGGCGTGGTGGCGGCTATCGCGACTTCCAGAGTGCGATTTAGCGTGGTCTCCCTGTCTACCTTCGTAATGGCAAAGGACAAGTTCACAAAAGTTTGGTCAGGGCCTCGCCTCGTGGGCCAACTAAGCTTGTGATAGGGGCATTATGTAATCTTACACACTGAGGTACATCGGAATGTACTCCCACGTTGCAACCTCATTGCTCCAAGATCTCAACTCTGATCTCTGTTTTCAAGAGATTTCGATTCAGAAAACGTACAGCTTGTTATTAGTTCTTGGTGGCCTGCCTTGGCTTTAGCTTGAAAAATGAAATGCAAATCCCAGTTCCTCGGTCCTAAACTCCCATCTGTTTTCGAAATCCGTCCTGACTGCCATTATCCCATATTCTCTCTTTTCCCGTTGTTTATGAGGATACCAAAATGAAAAACAAAAGGAAAAAAAAGGGAGATAGAAAAAAATTACACCAACATCCACTCCGCTCTAAAGGTCATGGACATCGCAACCCTTCGGAATCCCCTCCTGAACTCCGCCGGCGTAACCCCCGTCGCATCCTTGTTATCAAACGTCTCCAACACTATCAGTGTGACTTTCTGCCCAGGCGCTCCGAGGTCCCTCGCATTGACGTCGATCCACCACCAGTACCCGTCCGTCTCGAATGGGATGCACTGCTCGTCGCGCCCGTCGAGACCCTTGATACTCAGCAAGAACGGCTTCCGCAGCTTGCCATGGTTGACCTTGGCCCAGTGCTCGCAAATGTTCGAAAACTGGAAGCGTACCACCTGCCCGCTGTAGACGTGAATGTTGCGCTCCCGCGGGCTGACGGAATGCCCCGCACAGCCGTCCTCGTACAAACTGCCGAACTTCTTGACGGGCTCGTCGTCAAGGCCGTCGGTGAAATATTCCTCCCAAGTAGGCACCTTGCCGTCTGCGCGGAAGAAGTGCCGCGGGTTCTGGGGATAGTGACGCATGCCAAAGACCTCGTTGCTGGCCCCAAACTCGATGGGAGAAAACTGCTTCTTGTAACTGTTCGTACAGACGTCGAGGTGTCCGGCGCCCCAGCACGCGTCGAGAAGCTTCCATTCGCCCCCGTCAATGCGGACGGCGTTCCATGCGTGTCCGTCCGGTTTCTTGGGAGGCGCACGCTCGCCCTTCTTTAGAGGGGTGTACCCCACGCCTTTTCCGTGACCAGTAACTACGATGCACTCGAGCCCGGCCCTCTTCGCAATGGCTTCGTAGCACCCCGCGTATCCTGCGCAAACCGCTTTTCCGGAGAAGATGACGTCTTCAGCCGTAACGTGGCGGAGATTACCGCTGCAAAACGATTCGTAATCATAAACGATGTTATGATGCGCCCACGTAAAGATCGCCCGAGCCTTGTCCGTCAAGGATGCGAAGGGGTCACAGAGCGCGTGCGCTAGGAAACCAACTGGATCCTGTCGAGAAAGGGATTCCCGTGGATACTGCGCCCCGACGGAATCAGGAGCAGAGAAATCTCGGCAGAGGAGACATGAGGCCGTAGCCCTAGACTTGACGTCTTCGATCTGCGCAACAGAGGGCCGCGACGCCATCGGCACTGGTGGCGGGGCATCTCGCGAGTCCCGACCACTAGAAGGGAGGGGTGGCGGCACACCATTCCCATTCCCATTTGTAGGACGTGAAGGCAGGCTAGGCGGAGGCTTCACGTACACATCGGGCGGCGGCGGGAGTCGACGAGGTGTAGATGGCTTCGTATCGACCACTCCATGCGTGACGCCGGGGGACTTTGCAGGCCGTGAGGGTAGGCGGGGAGGCTGCGATGGCCTCGGAGGGGGGTCTACCGGTCGGGAGCCGGGCGAATATTTAGACTTTGCATGTTGTGCAGCCTCCTTAGCCTCGGTCTCTCTCCGGGTTGGGGGGAGAGGAGGCAGAGTCGCTGGATTATAAGCCGGGGGCAATTTCCGTGTTGGCTGGCCATCGTTTGAAACGAAGCTGGTATTTGAGGAATTGGTCCTGCTGATGGAAAGGTTGGAAATGTGAGAAATATCGGAGGAGGTCGAGTTTCGTCGAACATCCACGTCCGGCTGCAAGGTGGAGCGTCGCGGGGGCAGAGCAGGAGACGGTGTAGGCGAAGGCTGTTTGAACGACTTTCGGGTAGGTAGCGCCGGCGGCTGTGAATCGGAGATCGCGTTGTCGCGGATATTCGGTTTGCTTGGATGTCGGCAGGGGAGAGGCGGTGGTGCAGCCTTGGTTGGCACCGGCGCTGGTTGGGTTGACGATGTCGTTGGACCGGGGGGAGGTGGCGGCGGGGCACGCTTCTTTGGGAAAGTGTCGGGAGCGGCAAAGTTCTTCTGCTTGTTGAGGGCAGCGATGCGCTCTGCAAGAGTGTTGAACCGGGGCTCCTCGACCTGCGTCATGATTGGGCCAGTAAAGCGATAGTGTCCAAAAATTGATTCACACAAATTATATCGATTTCAAGTCGTATTTCGAAATGAGCGTCGAGAGTTGGATGCTGGGAAAGGTGGCACGACAAGAGAGGAACGTGAAAGTTGGAACAAGTCGGCTTATATTAAGAAGCGAAGGCGGCTCACAAACACGCCAAGTGACACAACGCCAGGCAGGTCGCCCAACAGAAGAAGGATTGAAACCTGCGGAGGCAGTGCAGCCCCGCATCAGCCTTGTTGGATTAAAATCCCACTCTGCACTCTGTCCTGTCGCTGAAACACAGAACGGGTTGGTCAGGCCAACGAACGGGAGGAAGCACAGGGGTGGATTGAGTTGAGTTTGGCGATAACAATAACGGGATTTCTTCGTTGGGGGGGTCGACGCTGAGATTTAAACCAAGTGCATTTGATCCACCTGATTGCGTGGTCTTTACTAGAATAGTCGTGTACGTCGCAGAGGGACTGAGACGAATTAGACGAATGAGCTGGCGAGAGTCTAGGATTGAGTTCCATAGTGGCATAGTGGGGTGGTGCGCAGGATTAATGAACCATCAAATCAAGGGGGAGACACCAGGACCAGCACGGCCCGAACTCACAAGCCACCGTTCGTTTATTAACAGGGGGAAGAGTGAAGGTTGACAAACAATGGCACCCAACGGCCTCGATCAAGTCTCAAGTGCAGAGTGCAAAACTGCTTCGTACGACATAAACAGAACAATGGATCAATCATCGGGCTGCTTGGTGTTGGAAGCTCAACAATGATCAATGGCTTGGGGTTGATTGAAAACACCAGACAAGATTGAATACCCTCAATGTATTCGATTACGGCGGACATTATTAGGGCCCCCCACCTAGGCAAAATAACAGCCAGGCAGTAAGACCACAAGCTTGAAGCCTGCCAAGTGGAGATCTCACATACCACCACCGCCCTTAGACGCCCAAGAATCAGTCCATGGGATGTTGATAGCTTGACAGCGACAGGGTGGCATTGGGTCAACTAACTATATTACTTGCAGGGTGGATCTAGCAAATGTTTGCCCTCACCCGGCCATGCCTCCATGGGCCCACCCACTACTTCGTACATTCGCATTAGTGTCACCGGGAACGAGAGGGGGAAGGGGGCGGTTAGGCACTGATGGTTTCAATCGGTCTGCAGAGTTTGCGGCTTAACGCGTGTGGCATTTGCGTCGCCGACCATTCTCTCGTACATCTACCAAGTGGTTTGAGTTTAAGGAACGAGCTTTTTCGAAATAGGGCCCTGGCTTTTGGCCTACGAAGTATTAATGTCATCCCCCAACGCATCGCGCCAGAGAATATTGAAAACGACGCTAATCTCCCAATGAAGCCGTAGTCTTTTCAATCCATAGTTCTACATTGATGTAACCATTGATGCCTTTCCTCTCGGCTACTTATGCTACTAGCATCTGTATTCTATCTTGTTCCTCGACAAGCCAAAAAAAGTACGATATGTCACTACAATCCCACTCAAGAACTGAGGGGGACATACATGGTCGACTTGCCCAGTTTTAATATGCTGCCATTGGTTAGAAGCAGGGTCTTGCCTGGGAAATGTCTATTTTAGAGTCGGATGTTTGAACCGTACAGCAACCTGAAGGCAACAGTCTCGATCGCAAGGTAGCCGATCATGGCTTCGGCAGGTTAAGTCATCCGAGTTTCTCCCAACCTGCCTCGTTGAGAGACCGGGCTATTGATCCCATCGCCTTAATCTTCCCCATCCCTAACGGCAAATTCATCCTAGTAATCTAACAAGGCGTGTTTAGGGGGGGAGTTGGTGTGGATACGGATACAGAACATATTCTCTTCACCAATTGCCACGGAGGAGGAAAGGGCTGGATTGTGAATAGCAAGATAAGGCGGAAGCTGTCGGAGGCGTTGGCTGCCTGGGGAGTGACTGTCTGAGGCTTGGGTATATAAATGCATTGGTCAATAAATTCCCGACTGTGGGACTTGCATGTCTCCAACCGGAAGTGTGACGTGCTTACTCGTAGGAGCTGCTCTATTCGCCGTTGACTGACCAGGCAACAGGCCAAATCGAGAAATTTCGAAGTTGGGTTGGCATGGTCAGTGTCTGCCAGAAGGTGTTTGATCCTCGTGGCAAATTCTCGAAGACATTGATGAGAAAAAAAATACAAAAGTGCTATTTGAATTAGAGCGAAAGAACAGAGGACAATGGAAGACACAATAGACGGAAACGGGAAGGGCAAGGTCTACTTCCCTTTGTTGGCTTCTCTAGATATTACACATATCTGATATCAAGCATCAAGGATTCATCACCGACCACTGCCTTGCCGCCGACATTCATCTGAAACGGTGGGTTTTGTCTGTCCAGCATTGCAGTAGGGCTGCGGGGAGATATCAAAGGCTAGTCTTGCCGATTCTTTATATAGTTCCAATCCAATTGTGTGGGCAAAGTGGTTCCCGTTCCGCATCCTTTGTAGAGGTACATTGACTAGAAACAGCTGGGGCTGGACTTGCTAGACTTGCATTGACTTTGCCTGTTTGGTACCCGCCAGTGCCTGCCATGGGTTGCATTCAGGCTCATCCCCACTCCCCCTTGGCATACCCGCTTGTCACAGTACATGGCCCAATTAGTGGCTGGTCTTAGTGCGGTAGTTTAATGGTCTCCCCATATTCTTAGGAAGAAGTTAGGAAGTTAGGAAGTCAAGAACCAGGCTGAGATGCTAAGACCCTGGAATCCTGGGAAGGAGCAACCCTCCGCCCCGCGCCTTCCCGCTGCAGACATACAACTACCTCGCTACCTCTGCTACTTCCCACCTCCACCAATCCTCAAACATCAACACTCACTTTGACTTCCTCCCATCTCACACTTCAACCCTCTGCAACACCTTTCTCTTCCTTCACATCCTTTAATTTGTATATCATCAATCCTTTATTTCTCTACAATCCCCCTTCCACTAGTGACGAGCTCCCTCCAGCTCTTTCATCATTACTAGCCCTCCCCCTCCTCATTCTTAGGCATAACTTCCACACCTGCGACCTGGTGCTTGCCGCCAACACCTGGGCAACATTTCCACCTTTTCCCCATCCAACAACAACACTACAAATTCTGCAGTGCTGCACACATCCCCATTCACAGTTCCTTTGACCTTCCAGGCACAGATCTGTTCCACCTTAAAATACGCCTCAAGCTCCCTCAATCCCTACCCTTTTTTACCTCTTTACCCATTATCAGCCTCGCTTGCTGCAGCTCTCACACTCTGCTCCCCCTACTCTCTCCGACCCTATTGTGATATCCCCTTGTTATTCTCTTCTATTATCGATTGGTTAATTGAGAAGCGAACGATTCTCTATATTATTTCCTGGACTGTTGATTTCGCACGCCAGCCAGCGTACTGGGCCTGCTGCTTTTCGTGTGGCACGATGGCATCCCAAGTCATCGCGTCTGCGTCGACCTCAGTGTCAGCGGCTTCGTCTTCCTCGAGCTCGAAGACGACGCGATCCCTCAACGTCCTGACCATTCCCATCGAGACACAGCAGGCCATTTTCAGTCACGTACGTCTCTTGAGGCATCCATCTTTCCGCCTCGCGCCTCCGATTCCTTCCCTTTACTCCTCCCCCCTCCACTCCCCTCCCTCTTCTAATCTCGAATCGCTGCTACCGTTCATTTTTTTTATATTTCTCTTTTACTGACGTAGAGGTTGATCCTACCTGCCTTCGGATATTCAGTGCTCCAAAGCCGATCTCGTCACACTCTCCGTCGTGTCGAAGCGCTTCCACGAGCTCGCCGCCGCTGAGCTCTACCGATCATTCGAAGTTACTCTTCCGAGCGAAAACCATCCGCGATTCCGCGAGCCTCGGTTGCCATTGACCGGCGCTCTTGACACCTTGACCACAAGCGATTATCATTATGCTCGATTCCTAAGGCGCTTCGTTATTGATACCCAGACCATCGGAGATAAGGCGAGGTCTGCCTGCCAACAGTTTTCTTACTCGACCAGCGGAGGGAGACTTCTCAATACCCTCCTACACCTAGCGCTTCGTGACGCGCACTCTTTGGAAACGTTCAAGTAGGTCTATTCAAACTATCCAAATCTCTCGCGTCCTCTTCTTGGCCTTCCCTGTACCGAGAGACCGACTAGGTCAGTACCTGATTTCTAACAAGTTTTATTTGATGTCTAGGTGGAACCTCCGTGTCGAACTCAGCCGACCTGTTTTCAAAACTCTCCATCAACTCCCGGCGTTGCAGGATCTTCATATTCGACTGCAAGGTGGCCCCTCTCTTTATGAGCCCCCGCGGCCCCTCCCCCTCGCAAACGTCGACACATACCAGCTCGCGCCTCCACCCCCCCCGCCCCCTCCTCATCCCCACCCCCAGAACCCACCTACTACAATTACGTGGGCTGCGCCCATTGGGGGTGTCAACAATATGAACAATCCACCTCCACCCAACCAAGGCGGCCTCTTCAACGGGTTTGGACCATTTACACTCCCCCAATACGTCCCTCCCCCTTCCCAGTTCGTTCCAGCGATCCCCCCGCCTCCCCTAACCCTCACCAAGCCCAAAAATCAGAGGAACAGCTCCAGCGACCCTCCAACCTTGTCGGCTTTCAAAAATCTGAAACGCCTTGCCATCCTGGATATTGATTCTCTCGACATAATTCCCGAGATTAGAGCCGCGATAGAAAATTCCGAGACCACGCTCACCCATGTCAGTTTCTCGTTTTCGGCCTTCCTAGCCAAAAAGGCCAGGGAGACGAGCCAAGAGCCCGACTCCGACGCATCTGAGATGGATGATGAGTTCCAAGCTGCTGAGAATAGTACCTCGTTCAACGCTAGCGGGCCCGTGAGGCCTGCCCGCGCCCAAAAGGAGTGGAAGATCCAGGAGACGGTATTGGCCCGTCTGTTTGGCCTCACCAAGGCCCACGGTCAGCGTCACGCCGGAAAGGGGTTGGATTCTAATGCGAGCAACGGTTTGGTCGACGACAACAGCGAACCTACAGAGAACGGAGGCAAAAGTGAGGAGGGAGTAACCAGCGGACAGTTGAACAACCTCGTCATTGCTCTAAAGGCCGCCTCACGAATGGTTCTCGATGCTCAGGAGATACAGTCCATCTCTCAGCATCATCAGGACATCCTCGACGCCATTGGGAAGGCAGTAAGCGACTATGTCGAGTCGGATGCGTTGAAAACCACGCCCGAGGGAGGAGCCTCGGGCTCGGGTTCTGGATCCGCTTCTGAATCCAAGGAAGCACAGAACGACGGTCAGAGTTCTGTGGCGGAACCCATGTCCAGCACTAACCAAGGAGAGCCCGATTTGAGTTCACCAAAAGCCAGCAATCCCGAGGAGTTGGATGACATTGACATTGCTGACTCAGGAGAGGTGGAATCCCTCGGAGGCGACGATGACGAGGATGACGCCAACCCCGCCACCCTGGGAGAAGCGGGAGAAGTGGGAACGGCGGCTGCTGAGACCTCTTGCCTGCCCCCTCCTTCTGCTAAGCAACCAGACGGGGCGTCCGTGCGGGCAGAGGTGGATAGTGATGCGACTAGGCCTCCTCCGGTCGCCGAACGAAGCGAGGCGGAGAAGAAGAGCCTTATAAGCTCTTATGTTAAGTCCACCAGAGGTCTCGGTCTCCAGTCGCTGGCCATTCACCTTATACCCGTGAAACCCTCCGTTATCAGTCAGGCACTGGACGTCCACGTCCTCCGCAGCCTCACCCTCCTGAACGTTGGCAACCAGGCGCCAATCTGGACTCTGCTTTCCAAAGAGAACCAGGTCAAGTCTCTCGCTCTGAGGGAGGTCTTCACCGATCACGTATCCACTGCGTTTATTAAGTGCATCGAGCAGTTGGACGAGCTTCATGACTTGTTTATGTTGGAGCGATCAAGCAAGTACCGGCCTGCGACCTTTGTAAACAAGACCAACGTTTCTCTCGGCATGATACGGAAACGGGTGCTCCGGAGGCATCTGCCCACTCTCAAACGCTTGATGATCCGGAACGACAATAAAACATCCTGGGATATCGACTCGTTCACGGTCCTTTTGTTCTGCCAATACGCTAAGCGGCTCGAGGAGCTCTCCGCAGGATTTACAATGCGCAGCCTGGTAAGCATTTTTTTCCGCGCTGTTATTCCTTAACAATCCAGTTTGAATGGAAGAAGCATTGTGCTAATATATATTGTTTCCTGTCTTAGCATGTCCTTCTGCAGCACTTCACGCGCCTAAGGCACCTGAGAGCCTTGCATATTTCCCCGTTCCGTAACGATGACACGTGTGTCTGGGCTATCCAAGAAACTACGCGCTTCTTTACCGACTCACTCGCACAGCACCCGTTCGTTGTTCTCGAGTGGCTCGCCGTCGAGAATCGCCTGACGCATATCACGAAGAACCCCAAGCCTTCGTTTTTGAAGAAACGAAGCGAGACAGTAGACAAGAAGGGTAAGGGAAAGGCTGTCAGCGTCAGCGACTCGACAACTGAGGGCGGCTGGACTAGCGATTCCAGCACGTCCTCCAGCAGTACCTATACGCATTCCGACAATGACAGCATCTACACCCCCCTTAGCGAAGCAGCACTCAAACTCAGGACGAGGAATTTCATGATGGACTGCGTGGCCGGCGTGAAGATCTTCGAGAAGGATATTAGAGCTGGTGAGCTCTAACCAACGGGATGCTTGATCATCCACATCCGCCGATGTTCTCTCTGCGGCGGGACAATACCCTGCTTCTACTTGAGTAAGGGTCTACTTGTTGTTTCTCTTTTTTTTTTTTTTTTTTCCTTCGTTTCCCCCCACCTTTTTCCCCTTAGAACCCCCTGGGCCTCGAAGCCTATGGGGCCCTGTTTCTGCCACTTTTTGGCTGTACGAGTGCGATGGACTTGAGGCGGAGAGAAGAAGGATATGTTAGAGTATTTGGGCGTGGCGGTTGGAAGGAGAGCCGGAGGGTCATTGGGCATGTTAGAGTCCTTGATCGAGTAATGGGTCCATGTGTGCATGTATTTTCCAAGCGGACACGCCTTGTTTTGCGCATGGTTCTCTTGTTGAGATAGCGATGATTGTTTAAATAGCGCGGAATCGATAAACTATCTAAATTTATCCCCCCAGGAAAATCTTTGATTAAAGTGACAGTGCACGGCAACATGGTGCACTTGTAGGTTCATCCGTCTATTTGTACAGGAGTCTCTGCCTTCCTTCTCAGCTAGCCTGAAGAAAGCGAACGCTTTTTTCTATCTACTCTCCGTATTCGGCCTTTTTCGATACCGGGCACGAGTAGGGCTACGCTAGTAGCCTGTTTTCTGTTATCTTTTATTGCTTCCTAGTATCGGGGCTCAGAGAGAATTGAAGCTATTGCTCTAGGGAGCTTCGACGAGCCAAGTACGACGTATGCTTCGGGAGCCCGAATTAGAGGAGGCCATCTTTTAAACGCAAAAGCAAGGATCTTCTTTAAGACCAACATTCACCCCCCATGTTCAAGATGGGGTAGCCGCAGACAAGGCCTCCGCAAGCATGTCTCTCGTGACCATCCCGCGGCTCAAAAAGGGAAACTCCTCCCTCTGCCTCCTGATAATAGTCTCAACACTGATCAGCGAAACAGCCAAAAATCCCAACTGCTCCCTATCGACATCAAACAACTCCCACCACGGTTCAGGCGGCATCTTCGCGCCCAAGTCCCTCGAAGCCAAGAAGATGGCGGCGGTGGCGAGCTCTCCGGGCTGATGAGTGAGGTAGAGCATCTGCGGGGAGAGCAACGCGGTGTTGAGGTATGCGAGCACGCGGGCGGTGATGGGCCCCGGGTCTCGCGGGCGGCCGGCGAAGTCGAGGGCTTGGAGGTAGGTGATGG